>JARQOD010006658.1:0-41976 GCA_033576555.1 Oophaga sylvatica | reverse complement strand
GGTAATTGTTTGGGAGAAGTTGTGTTCTTGCTCCAACAGCTCGCTGAGATTGCCCGACCAAGGCAGAGAGGAGTAATCCAAAGAGAGATCCGGGCCCTGGTGTGTCAGCAGCAAGCGAAGCTTACCGACGGCGAAATTGGTAATGTACGGGTCACTGACTCGGATCCTATTGTGATACCCCCAATGAGTGAAATGATCATTTGGTGCAGGGCAG
This sequence comes from Oophaga sylvatica, assembly GCA_033576555.1. NCBI lineage: Eukaryota > Metazoa > Chordata > Amphibia > Anura > Dendrobatidae > Oophaga > Oophaga sylvatica. The sequence goes on along the minus strand of JARQOD010006658.1, from coordinate 41,762 downwards.
CCATAGGTCTGAGAGGACAGAATTACCAAGCTGTAGTAGAACCCCACCATTCAGAACATAGACCTACCCTTATGACTGCTAGAGGGAGTAGTAGAAGTGGTGAATGGAAGAGTACCGGTACGGCTTCTCAATTGGGGAGATGATGAGGTAAATTTACCCCGTTATGCAACCATTGCTAAACTTCATGCTGTTGATAATAATTCTATTCTCCGGCTGAGTCCTTAGACTCCTGTCAAATAGCGGAGGACAATGACCCAGCAACTCAGGTGGCGGAATGGTGTCAGCAACTCCATGTTGGGACGGACACCACTCCCGCTCACCAGAAGCAAGGGGTATTACGGGTGGTGCAAGAGTACGCCCAAGTGTTTAGCAAAAATCCACTTGATTTTGGGACAATTAAGGGAGTACAACATCATATCCCTACTGGCAGTCATCCTCCCATCAAAGAGCGGTATAGGCCCATACCTCCAGCTCATTATCAGAAGGCTAAAGAAATGTTGAATGATATGAAGAAAGCCGGGGTGATAAGGGATAGTTGTAGCCCCTGGGCAGCCCCTCTAGTTCTGGTTAAAAAGAAAGATGGTAGTATGAGAATGTGTGTGGATTACAGGCAGGTGAACCGCATAACACACAAGGATGCATACCCGTTACCACGAATAGAGGAATCATTAGCTGCTCTGAAAACGGCTAACTACTTTTCTACCCTTGATCTGACTAGTGGTTACTGGCAAGTGGCTGTGGCTGAGGAGGATCGTGAGAAAACGGCTTTCACCACCCCAATGGGCTCTGTGAGTTCGACAGAATGCCGTTTGGGCTCAGTAGTGCCCCAGGAACATTTCAGAGAGTGATGGAAAACTGTCTGGGACATCTCAATTTTGAAACCGTGCTGCTATACCTAGACGACGTTATCGTGTATTCCAAGACATATGAGGACCATCTGAAGCACCTGGCAGAAGTGTTTGAGTCCCTGTCCAGGTACGGGATGAAGTTGAAACCCTCAAAATGCCATCTACTCAAGCAGAAGGTACAATACTTGGGGCACATCGTCAGTTCGGAAGGAGTAGCGCCGGACCCAGAGAAAGTCACTGCCATCCAGAAGTGGCCGGAGCCGAAGAACCTTAAGGAAGTGCGACAGTTCCTGGGACTAACGGGTTACTACAGGAGATTCGTGAAAGATTACACGAAGAAGGCAGCTCCTTTACAGGACCTCCTGGTAGGACAATCTTTAAAGAGCAGAAACCCTCCCTTTAATTGGGGTAAAGAACAGGCTGAAGCATTCCAAAAGATGAAAGAGATCCTGACAGGTGATGAGATCTTAACCTATCCTGATTACAGCCAACCGTTCCTGTTGTACACCGACGCCAGTAATGAAGGGTTGGGAGCAGTTCTCAGTCAGAAGCAGAATGGCCAAGAAAAAGTCATCGCTTATGCTAGCAGAAAACTCAGGCCAACTGAAAGGAATCCGGAAAATTATAGCAGCTTCAAGCTGGAGTTTCTGGCGCTGGTCTGGGCCATTACTGAAAGATTTAAGCACTATCTGGCCTCCAATAAGTTCACGGCGTACACAGACAACAACCCGTTAACGCACCTGGAAACTGCCAAGCTGGGTGCCATGGAGCAGCGATGGATGGCCCGGTTGTCCAATTACCAGTTTACTATCAAGTACCGGGCAGGTCGAAAGAATGCTAATGCTGATGCGTTGTCCCGAATGCCGCATGACTCTGACACGGAAGAAGAGTCGGACGACCTGGAAGAAATTGAGCTCCCTGCGTTTCATCGAAATGGGGTAGTCCATGAGCATCGAGTTCACAGAAAGCAGTATGGTGCAACATTAAATCCTTTACCCCATCACAGCTGGAAAGAGACTCAGGACAGTGATCCAGTGGTCAGCCGCATCAAGGAGTTGTTAAAACAGGAAGGTTCCTCCTTGGAAAAGGATGCACCTATGTCAGCCAAGCTCCTGTGGAACGAGAAAAGCAGGTTGTTCCTATACCGTGAGAAGTTGTGCAGAAGATACGTCAACCCCAGAACCCATGAAATGGTCTGGCAAATCGTGGTCCCCAAGGCAGACGTCCCAATGGTGTTGGAAGCGTACCACGATCAAGCAGGACACTTTGGCTGGAGAAAGCTGGAGACCCTGTTGAGATGCCGGTTCTACTGGGTAGGGATGCGCAGCTCCATCGAGAGGTGGTGTCGGAACTGTGGACCCTGTGGTCTCAGAAGAAAGGACTACGGTAGTCAAAAGGCCCCCCTGCAACCTATCCGGACGACTCGTCCCCTGGAGATTGTGGCCCTGGACCATGTCAAACTGTCGCCGAGTAGATCTGGATACTCATACGCCTTGACCATGGTGGACCATTACTCCAGATTTCTGGTGGTTGTTCCAGTGAAAGACCAGACCGCAGTGACGGCCGCGAAGACCTTTCAAGCAAGCTTTTGTAGACCGCATGGGTATTCGGAGCAAGTCTTAACCGATCAGGGACCTGCTTTTGAAGCCGATTTATTCAAGGAATTCTGTCATATGTACGGGTGCAAGAAAATTAGAACGACACCATACCACCCTCAAACCAACGGTCTTTGTGAAAAGATGAACCATATTGTCCTTGACTTGTTGAGATCCATACCGTTGGAAGACAGGAATCGATGGCCGGATTTACTACCTGATTTGGTTGATTTGTATAATCATATACCTGTAAGCTCAACTAACTGCACTCCAGCTTATCTTATGCGAGCAAGGCCCGGAAAACTACCAATGGATTTAGAACTTGGAGTGGTAGAACCGGAGGCAGACGATGCCGTGGAAAACTGGGACGTCAATCGGCAAGAGCAATACAGAAGAGTACAAATCTGTGTAGAGGAAAGTCTTAATAAGGCACGGGAGAAACAGGAAGATGTTTACAACCGAAATGCTCCTGCCAAGCCTTTGATGCCTGGAGAGGTAGTATTAAAAAGAAAAAGGAAGATGCACAAACTGGATAACCAGTGGGAGCAAGAACCCTACGTCATACAAGATTCTAAATATGACAACAGAAAAGTTTGTGTCGTCAGTAAGGATGGAGGAAGAACAACAATCACTGTGTCCAGAGATCATTTGAAGTTGTGTCCAGAACACTTAAAGCGTTGTGAAAAGAACCCTGTCCTTAATCAAGGAGAAAGAAAGGAAGAGGTCCTACACACAGATCTGGAGATTTTCCCGCGGATTGGCCCGACTGGAGATGCTGTGATAATTCCAGTGTTGCAGTTTTATCAGCCACAAGAGGAAGTTCTACCTCCAGTTGTGCCTGTGGTGCCAGTTGAGCCCGCTCAGGAGTTACCCATCCCAGCAACACCTCAACCTGTGGAATCTCAAGATGGATCATCGGAAGCAGCGCCCCATACTATGGGATCTCCTGGTGAAGCTGACTCACACCGCCCAGCCATCAGTACGCTTGCCAGATCCATAGAAAGATTAAGGCAGTTCTATAGTTTGCCGTTACGCAGTGCAGACAGATCGCAACTTGATATACCTGAAACTACACCACGTAGATCAGAGAGAATCACAAAAGGGAAATTACCCATTAGATATCAGCAGTAGTTATAACGAATTTATGTGAACATTGTAAAAGTCTATATATATAAATGTGTTTTCCCTATTATGTCTTCGTTTAACAATGGACTCAGAGGCTGAGGACTGAGCCAGCCCAAAAACTGTATCCTGTAAATAGTTGCACTAAAGTGCCTTTTTAATGGTTTCACATGAAACCTTGACTTACCTCTGAACCAAAAACCCGTGTGGTGTGGCACTGAGTGAGGTCTGCATTTGGATGTCCTGCAGCCCACCCAGGACCCACGTTGAAGGTTTGGTGCGGGTCCTTCACAAGTATACCGTATATTTATTGAATGCTATTTAATACTTTTGTATTTCTATATATAATGTTATTGTTTGCAACGTTCAAGATATCCTCACCTCCCGGATGGGACGAATTAATGTTATTGTTAATGTTTTCATGCATAAACAAAACTGTCTCTTTATATTTTACAGCCCGGGAGTGCTGTCGTTTACCATGGGGGAATGTGTAGCCCTGGTACACAATACCAGGAGGATGAGTGGAGAGGTAACAGTTAAGGTCTCTTCATGACATCATGTACACTTCTGACACACCCAGCAGGGGTGTGGAAGGGAGTGATTTCTAGTCAGTCAGTTTCCTGTCCTTGGACAGAGTAGACGTGTCCAGTTTGAGCCTGTCATCAGTTCAGAAAGTGGAGGCTGGTACAGGTGGTCTAATTCACCTTAGCCTAGTCAGAGCTGTGCCCCACTGGAAGAAAGACTGAACTATCTATTAAGAGTCGAGCAAATCGAAGGGCAAAGTGGAAGGAAGATAATTGGAAAAGTGCTTTTGACTTGGAAAAGTCCTGCACATTGCTACCGGTCACTGGGGACCGAAGGATCACTATTAGCTTCAAGCATAGTGGTAAGAAAACCAGAGATTTACCGGACCCTAGGTCGCGGCAAACAGCCCCATATAGTCAGCACGTAACTGGGGTCAGGGGGAGTGAAGACTTTGAGTCAGTGCACGACAAGATAAGAATTCAGCTCTCTCGCAGGAAGGCTCCTAACACAAATCTGACTGGGCAGAACAGCTTTGGAAAAGCTGGGATCATAGAGGGAACTACGCTTCAGGCTGGTCGTACTCATCATTATTGGACAGTAAAGGAGGCCCCTAACTTGCTTAGCTGTTGCCTCAAAGCTCATCCTCCATCAACCCCATCAGCCTCCCTGGGACCTGCCTTATCATCTTACAAGTAAAGGTATGGAAAGACGCTGACGGTGTGAGACTGAGTTATTATTGCATGCCTGCACAATCCCTACCTAACTACCGACCTGAGGGAAGAGTCCCACCTGTAGGGGACCCGACATCTAGCTGCCTCACCATCCCCTCAGAGATCTACAGCAGCGCTGGTATAAATTACCAGAAGACTACAGGTGGTGTCACGAACTGTACATAAATCAATCCCCTGTAAATATATCCCCAACATACGCCAGACCGCCAGGGCCACAGACCGAGCCACAGCTACCTGTGACAATCCCCATAGACTTCTACGGGCTCGGCTCTGAGTACCCCATTGCCCTGGTAACCCACAATTGTGGTGGCGGGTCGACACAAAAGCTTATTATTTTGTGATCACTATTACCCAATTGACCCTTATATTTGATATGCGGTCTGGCCTGTTGGTTAATATTAGGTCTAGCAGTGCCCTCCTTCTTGTTGGGTCCTGATCCTGAACTAGTTGTGAAAGGTAATTGTCTCTCATAGTTGTCAAAAACCTATTACCTTTGCTGGAACTGCAGGTTTCTGTTCCTCAATGTATTTCAGGGTAGTTGAAGTCGCCCATAATAATGACTTCTCCTTGAGTCGCTGCTTCATCTATTTGCTTTACAAGGATATTCTTTGTTGCTTCCATTATTTTAGGAGACTTATAACAAACCCCTATCAGTAATTTATTATTTTTCCCCCCTCCCCTAATCTCCACCCACAGAGACTCTACATCTTCATTAGATTCACAGATATCACGCAGGATGGGTTTTAAGGATGATTTTACATATAAACACACACCCCCACCTCGCTTATTTTTACGGTCATTCCTAAACAGACTATAGCCCTGTAAATTAACCGCCCAGTCGTGGCTCTCATCCAGCCAAGTCTCAGATATCCCCACCATGTCATAATTATGTTCCAACAAAATGAATTCTAATTCCTCCATTTTGTTGGTGAGGCTTCTGGCATTAGTATACATGCACTTTATGTATCTCTCTGTACCTCTATTCTTTCTTAAATTATTAACTGTTCTAACCCCACCCCCAATTTTATTATTTGTGCCCAGGTCTCTATCTGCACTGTCTTCCCCTCCTATAAAATGAATACCCTTCCCCCCAGTCCCTAGTTTAAACACTCCTCCAACCTTCTAGCCATTTTCTCCCCCAGCACAGCTGCACCCTCCCCATTGAGGTGCAGCCAGTCCCTAGCATAGAAGCTTTACCCAACTGAGAAGTCGGCCCAGTTCTCCAGGAACCCAAACCCCTCCTTCCTACACCAATTCTTGAGCCACTTATTAACCTCCCTAATCTCCCGTTGCCTCTCTGGTGTGGCACGTGGTACAGGCAGTATTTCAGAAAATACCACGTTGGAGGTCCTTGCTTTAAGCTTGCAGCCTAATTCCCTGAAATCATCTTTAAGGACCTTCCACCTACCTCTAACTTTGTCATTTGTGCCAATGTGCACCACGACTGCTGGGTCCTCACCAGCCCCTCCCAGTAATCCGTTAACCCGATAAGCGATGTGTCAGACTCGAGCGCCAGGTAGGCAGCACACTGTTCGACAATCCCTGTCTTTGTGACAGATTGCCCTATCTGTTCCCCTAATAATTGAGTCCCCCACTACCAGCACCTGTCTGGCCTGCCCTGCTCTCCTATTTCCCCCTTACTTGAGCAGACACTCCTCTGGCTTTCAGAGGACATGCCTTGCTGCAGCAGTGCTACCCCTGTACTGACACCCCCTCATCTGCCAACTTAGCAAATTTATTGGGGTGTGCCAGATCAGGACTAGCCTCCCTGGTGCTCTTCCCTCTACCCCGCCTTCTGTCACTCAGCTAGCTGCCTCACTGTCCTGCAGCTCCATGCTAGCATCCCCCCCTCATCTATCCCATTGAGCGTCTGCTCAGTGAGCAGAAGACTCCTTTCCATATTGTTTATGGATCTCAGTGTTGACAGCTGCACATTTAGATCCAGTATCTGGGCTTCTCACATCTCGCACATCCTGTTCAAGGATTGCATACATGTGGCAAGATGTACATTGGATGGCATTGGCAATAGTGGAGCACATTCCTAATGGGGATTTCACCAGACAGAAAAGATAAGTAAAAATAAATAAAAATTATTAATATAATATAACAGCAATTCACTAATTCCTCCCTTGGAAAGTCAAAGCCCCTGGGCAGCTCCCATAGTGTTGGTACGGAAAAAGGACGGCACCCTGCGGTTCTGTGTGGATTACCGTAAGTTGAATGCCTGCATCATCAAAGACTCATACCCACTCCCTTGTATAGAGGAGTCTCTGTCGGCCCTAGGGAAGGCTAAATATTTTTCTACCTTGGATTTGGCCAGCGGATACTGGCAGGTACCGATGTCCGAGGAGGATCGAGCAAAAATCTCCTTCATTTTGCCCATGGGACTATTTGAATTCAACTGGATGCCGTTTGGACTGGCCAATGTCCCTGGAACTTTCCAGTGCCTGATGGAGCGGTGCCTAGGCGACCTCAACTTCGAAGCCACACTAATATATTTGGATGACATTATCATCTATGCTGCCACGTTTGAAGACCACCTGCATCGCCTGGGCCAGGTGCTAGGCCGGCTGCAAAAGTGCGGGTTGAAGGTGAAGCCCCAAAAATGTCACCTGTTCCGCACACAAATAGAGTACCTGGGGCATGTGGTCTCCGCCGAGGGCGTGAGGCTGTCTCCGGAGAAGGTCGCTGCGATACAGGAGTGGCATACTCCCGAGACAGTGAAAGATGTGCGGGACTTCTTGGGGCTGGCCGGATACTACCGTCGATTTGTGAAAAATTTCGCCCACCGAGCTCGAGCCCTGCAGGATCTACTAAGAGGAGTCCCCTCCGATGCTAACAACAGAAAGGTCCAGTGGCGAGAACCGCAGGAAGAAGCTTTCAGAGACGTTAAAGCCGCACTCTCAGAAGCCCCGGTGTTAGCCTACGTGGATTTATCGCAACCGTTCATTCTGCACACTGACGGGAGCTTACACGGGTTGGGGGCTGTGTTGTCACAGATGCAGGACGGCCGGGAGAGGATTATCTCCTATGGCAGCCGATTACTCCACGACTCCGAACTTAATCCTGACAACTACAGCTCTTTTAAACTTGAGCTCCTGGCGGTGGTGTGGGCCATGACGGGGCGATTCGTGGAGTACCTAGCAGGATCCTAGGCTGGTGGTACAAACCGACAACCCCCTGGCTCACTTTGATAACGTCAAACTGGGGGCCCTGGATCAGCGGTGGGTAGCCAGGATGGCCAAGTTCAAATACAAAATTGTTTACAAGAGAAGGGCAGAGAATGTCCACGCCGATGCCTTGTCCCCGGATCCGGCGCCCCATCCCAGGACGGAGTCGGGATGATGAGCTAGAGGGAAAGGAAACACTGTATTCCCTAAAACCCGACGAGACCACAACAGTGGGAAGAGAGCAGTCATGTACAAAACCCCCTGGGGACATCCTCGATCAATCCAGGGATGAATGGCTATGCCAGCAACAAGCAGATAGTGAAATCAGCGCCCTTCGTCAGTGGGTCGCCCAAGGACAACTTCCCAATGACGCTCAAAGAAAAATACTTTCTAAGGACGCTGTGCTAATGCTCAGACCAAGGGGCCTGTTTCCTGGGGAAAGTGATGGAGGAACTGCATTGCCTGTACGGCATTGACAAGTCCCGGACCACACCATATCACTCGCAGGGGAATGGGACCTGCGAACGGTTCAACCGGACTCTAATTCAAATGTTACGGATCCCGCAAGATGACCAGAAAGCCCGTTGGCCTGAATACGTCCCCGAACTGGTCTGGGTATATAACAACCGGGTACATCGGGTCACCGGGTACACCCCATACACGCTACCCTTCGGTCGGGAAGGCAAGGGAATTACTGAGGTGGAGCTGGATCCCGAGGAAGAACAGTCATGGGCGGGGGTTCACTCCTGAGTCCGGGACCACCGGTATTGTCTGCAGACCTTACACAGATTAGTGCAGACTAAGCTCCAAGATCTGAAACAGCATGAAAAGCCCACGTCACAGCCCATTGAATTTCAAAATGGAGATTGCGTGCTTGTACAAGATCAACGACCCCAAAGCAAATTGAGTCATCGATGGGAGAGCAGCCCCTACAAAATTATATGCCGAGTAAGTCCAGACGGACCAGTATATGAGATACAATCAGAGGAAGGGGGGAATCAACCCACCTGGATTGTGCACCGCAATATGTTATGGCCCTGTATGTCCACAGATCCCGCGCAGGGCGAGACTTCACTGCAGACTCCGGACTCTTCAGCGCAGGCTCCTCCAACAGCCGTCTGGGACGATGTAGATGAAGAGGACTTGCCCGCAAGACCAGCGGACACTTCTGTGCCCTGTGCCCCGGCAACTCCAGTTGCTGAGCCATCTGCCACCACCCCAGAGGACTCCATGCCGACCATTGGACTGTGACGCTCTGAGCGGTCTACATCAGGCACACCCCCCGAGCTAAATGAACAGTATCAGTTCGTGTGGCAGAGACAACTTCAGTGCCCAGTTATTCGCACAAAATCCTCCAAATTTTCTCCCGAGGACTGGCGAGCTCACAGGGTGGGGGAATGTAGGGGAGGGAGACCCTGCTATGTGCCCAGGCCAGAACCAAGGGGGCTGTCATTTAGGTTCCCAGGGGAACGGTTCCCGGGGGAAGAAAGGGCAGGATGCCTGAGAGATGTTTCTAGAATGGGGCGGGGAGATTGGAGGAGGAGCCAGAAAGAGACGCAGGAGAGACAGGACAGAGAGACTGAGGAGAAGAAGGCGGGACGTTTCTGACAAGGACTGTAGAGGCTGGAGAGTTCTGTCAGCTGCGGCCGCCACTGCCACACTCGAGCCCGCAGTTGCGGCCTGCTCACCCGCAGCCGCGACCGCCACTGTCTCAGCTCAGCCCGCGGCCTGTGTGCCATCTCCTGTGGTCGCTAGGGTCCCGCTCCAGTCCACGGCCGCAGCCTACCCAACAGCTGCCGCTATCCCGCCTCTTGGAGGGGCGAACTCTACGCCGGAGGATTTCTCCAGGGCCTGTTGTGCCCCATCTGCGCCTGAGCGTGGGAACGCTCAAGGCTTTCGTTGGCTCCTCATCGGCTGGGCCCAGCGGCTGCGACAAAATAAGAACAACAACTGGATCTCAACTCCACAGAACGTCCGAGAAGCTAAGTGACACTCTGTTTCCTTGTTTGTTACCTGAGGGCATTGGACGGCCATATTGCGGCCCTATAGGTCCTGACACTCGCCGAGTATTCGTCAGTTTGCTATATTGTGTTTGTGTACGGTTTCCCTGCGTGGAGAACCAGTTTTCTGCCTGTTTTCCATACAAAAACTCCCCTTATAAATTTATAGTTAAAGCTTGCTCCATCTCCCGACTCATCACTGCATCACGCGTACCTGCAAATACCACAGTCCTGCAGCTGATACCTTTGTGGAGGAATTCGTGAAGGTGTGGAGCGACACCAAAGTCGCCTTGGAGGCGGCTTCATGGCGTATGAAGAGGCATGCGGACAAGAGACGCCTGGATGCTCCTACTTTTCTACCCGGAGATAAAGTGTGGCCATATGAAGAGGCATGCAGACAAGAGACACCTGGATGCTCCTACTTTTCTGCCCGGAGATAAAGTGTGGCTGTCCTCCAAATACATCCGCATGAAGGTGCCCTCCTACAAACCGGGTCCTCGCTTCATTGGTCCCTTGGAAATCCTGAAGCAAATCAACTCAGTTTCTTACAAGTTGAAATTACCTGCCTCTTTACGTGTGCCTAACTCTTTCCATGTTTCCCTCCTCAAACCAGTAGTTTTGAGTTCCTTCTTTAAAGATCCGGGTACCACTCCTGACCCCATCAGTGAGGATGATGTCTTTGAGGTAGAACATATCTTGGCCACTAAGAAAGTAAAGGGTAAGACCTATTATTTGATGGACTGGAGGGGCTTTGGTCCTGAGGAGGTCTTGGGAGCCTAAAGAGAACATTCAGGCCCCTCTCCTACTAAAGAGATTCTACGCAGGCTTGAAAAAGAGGAGGCGTAAAGAGGGGATACTGTTACACTCGGTTCCACTACACCTGTTCCCGGTCCTGTACCTCTGCGGGGTCCCCGTCAGGACTCTCGCTCTGTGTCGGCATCGCGTCGTTCTGCCGCAGCCTCTGCTCCTTGCCTTCTTTCTGCTTCCTGGCGCGCTGTCAGCAGGTCCCTGAAGAGAGTGTTTAGGTCACGTGCGCGCGTGCTCCCGGTCTCTTAAAGAGACAGCACACATTTTTCAAAGATGCCTCTGACCAATGGCGTGGTACTGATTACTATTTCTGGCCTCTCTGCCATAGGGAGGGCGCCGGAGCAACAAGTATCTTCCCTTGCTAGCTTCCGGTTCTGCTGTTATTGTGCCTGTGTTTCTGCAGTGTTCTGCCAAGTGCTCCGCTTACACTGTTTGTCTCCGCAGACTATCAGTTACCTGTTACCCGGCTGTCCAGGACGATGTCCGTACGAACTTCACCTGCGCAAGTGACATACACGTCTCCGCTATTCCCACGCAGGCGCAGTAACAGCCACGTTGTTACTACGCATGTGCGGGAATAGCTGTGACGTGTATGTCACTTGCGCAGGTGCAGTTAGGCAGTAACAGCCACAAACGACGCAGCTATTACTGCGCCTGCAGCATTCCCGATGCGATAGCATCGGGCCTATTTCTAGTAATGATAATAAAAAACAAACACATACCGACATACTCACCTTGTGCTCTGCTCTAGTACTCAAGGCTCCACTTCTATTGGCCAGTGCATACATGCCAGCGCGTTGACGCCATTGTGCCAGCACGTGACAGATCCTCTGAAGTTGCGCTGCTATTCTCCATCGCCTGCTGGGATATAAAACATTATAGTGAGGGCAATCTAGCAATGGGCCCCTGGAGCCTTGGGCCCCAAGAGGTAGCCCAGATTGCTGACATTATAATTCGTCTTTTACATCACAAAAGTGGCACAAATTACAACAGAAACGTTCTCCACTGACCGCAGACATTTCTGTAATAATTTGTCACTTCTGTATTATACATTATGAAAACTGACACTTGCGCTTTTAAGCCTCTCTGCGAAGCTCCGCCTACTCTACACAAATACCAGCGCTGCGGCTGGGACTGATGGACACAGAGCAAAAGTCACATTCTGCCAAAATGGAACTATCAGCACTCTCATTTCATATAGTACAAAAAAAAATAATAAAAAAATTAAGTTTTATTAACCTGGAAAAATAAAAGAATTTAGCCCCATAGAAACTTAATAATATAACTGTTAAAAAATTAATGTATGACTTTGGATTAAAAACTTGAGAAATTCCCTTAAAAAAAGCATTAAAGGCCAGAGGAGGTCACTATATTGGAGAGTGTATGAGGATCCTGGAACCAACTCCATCCTAGTCACCTCAGATGAACGGTCTACATTGGAGGTGCTTATTGGAGGACCTCACTTCAGCAGTGAACTGTCTAGAGTGGAGTGGCTAATATGAGGTCCTCAACTAATCAACTCCAATCTAGACGCAACCCACACACCACTGTGCAGGAAGGAGGGGCTGCAGGAAGGTCCTCACAGGAGCGCAGCCATCACAGTTCACCTGCTGCTGCCTTAGCAGCTGTGCCACGTGATGAGGGAGCTCCGCCCCTCCCGATGACGTCTCCTCTGACAAGCGCATTCCCAGCGTCCCGCCACCGCAGGGGCGAAGTCAACTGCTCGCTGAGCCTAGATGTCTGCAGACAGCACCATGGTGAGCTGCAAGATGGCGGCGATGTGTGGGGAGATATTTCCTTCTGTGTGAGTGGTTGCGGGGATGAATCTTACCTCCGAGAAGAGGCTGTGGGTGAGTGGTAGTGTATACCCAGCACAGTGCTATATACACAAGTCCATACTCTGCACACAACGAGGCTGAAGTTGATTTCTTATTCGTTCAGTTTCTTAGGCCTCTTTCACACATCAGGCTTTTTGAATCAGGCGCGATCCGGCGTGTTTCTAAAAAAACGGATCCGGTACCGGATGCGTTTTTTTTAGCATTGACTTACATTAGCGCCGGATCGCGCCTGATGTCACTGTGTTGCATCCGTTTTTGCCCGGATCCGTCGGAATTGTACATTCTCTATCAGGCATAAGACGGATCATGCCTGATTCAAAAAGCCTGATGTGTGAAACTAGCCTTATTTGGCAAATTTTTCTTTTCTATTTTCTTATAGGTTTAACAACAAAAAAATCAGCATCACAATAATAAAAAACACTGCAGTGAGGAGCCCTGATGTGAACACACTTAAAATCAGCGGCAAAAATTATAAAACTGACACAAAAATGGGCATCAAAGGGGGCACCAGAGCGTTAATGAAAGGGTTAAATGACTTTGGGCCACTGATCTCACACTAAGAATACACAGATAGTGATGCCCCGCATCAAACCCAGGTCCCTCCTGCCTGGCCCAAATGACTTCTGGGCATCAGAATTGGCATCAAAGTGGGCACACAGCCCAATTTCACAGATTTGAATAAGTAACAGATGTTTTTAAGGGGTTAAATGACTTTGGGCCACTGATCTCACACTAAGATTACACAGATAGTGATGCCCCGCATCAAACCCAGGTCCCTCCTACCTGGCCCAAATGGGTTCTGGACATCACAATTGGCATCAAAGTGGGCAAACAGCCAATTTTCACAGATTTGAATACGTAACAGATGCTTTTAAGGGTTAAATGACTTTAGGCCACTGATCTCACACTTATAATACACCGATAGTGATGCCCCGCATCAAACCCAGATCCCTCCTGCCTGGCCCAAATGGGTTCTGGGCATCAGAATTGGCATCAAAGTGGGCAAACAGCCCATTTTTACAGATTTGAATAAGTAACAGATGTTTTTAAGGGGTTAAATGACTTTGGGCCACTGATCTCACACTAAGAGTACACAGATAGTGATGCCCTGCATCAAACCCAGGTCCCTCCTACTGGCCCAAATGGGTTCTGGGCATCAGAATTGGCATCAAAGTGGGCAAACAGCCAATTTTCACAGATTTGAATATGTAACAGATGTTTTTAAGGGGTTTTAAACGACTTTGGGCCACTGATATCACACTATGAGTACACAGATAGTGATGCCCTGCATCAAACCCAGGTCCCTCCTACCTGGCCAAAATGGGTTCTGGGCATCAGAATTGGCATCAAAGTGGGCAAACAGCCAATTTTCACAGATTTGAATAAGTAACAGATGTTTTTAAGGGTTAAATTACTTTGGGCCGCTGATCTCGCCCTAAGAGTACACAGATAGTGATGCCCTGCATCAAACCCAGGTCCCTCCTGCCTGACCCAAATGTGTTCTGGGCATCAGAATTGGCATCAAAGAGTGCAAACAGCCAATTTTCACAGATTTGAATACGTAACAGATGCTTTTAAGGGGTTAAATGACTTTAGGCCACTGATCTCACACTTATAATACACCAATAGTGATGCCCCGCATCAAACCCAGATCCCTCCTGCCTGGCCCAAATGGGTTCTGGGCATCAGAATTGGCATCAAAGTGGGCAAACAGACCATTTTTACAGATTTTAATAAGTAACAGATGTTTTTAAGGGGTTAAATGACTTTGGGCCACTGATCTCACACTAAGTACACAGATAGTGATTCCCTGCATCAAACCCAGGTCCCTCCAGCCTGGCCCAAATGGGTTCTGGGCATCAGAATTGGCATCAAATTGTGAAACAGCCCATTTTCACAGATTTGAATAAGTAGCATGTTTTTAAGGGTTAAACGACTTTGGGCCACTGATCTCACACTATCAGTACACAGATAGTGATGCCCTGCATCAAACCCATGTCCCTCCTGCCTGGCCCAAATGAGTTCTTGGCATCAGAATTGGCATCAAAGTGGGCAAATGTGTTTCGGTAGCTGAGGAGGACAGGAACAACAGCAGGGCAGCCGAACACGTGAGATGTTGGTAACTGATGGGTTGCAGATTCCTAAACTAACGACACAACTAGAGGTAGCCGTGGAGCGTTCCTACGTTGATCCTAGACGCCTCGTCACAGCCTGAGAGATAACTACACCTAAAGGCAGAAAGATGAAAGCTATCTGCCCCGGAGCAGATCCCCAAAGAAAATAGGAAGCCCCCAAACATATAATGGCAGTTAGACAAGATGAAAATACAAACATAGGCGGAAAATAGACTGAGCAAACGCTGGGGCCACAAGCTGACTAAATAGGATAGGACAGGAGAGATTACTTTCTGCAACCCAGAAAAC
The DNA here is from genome assembly GCA_033576555.1 of Oophaga sylvatica. Lineage (NCBI taxonomy): Eukaryota > Metazoa > Chordata > Amphibia > Anura > Dendrobatidae > Oophaga > Oophaga sylvatica. The sequence goes on along the minus strand of JARQOD010006658.1, from coordinate 26,703 downwards.
CCTTCAAAAATCCAACAATTCTGATTACAAAAATACTGAGATCACACAATTTCGCCACCCACTAAATCAGATCTCAGTGTGAACAAAAACCAAGCCTCAGCCGCTGAAAAAACAGGAAAAAGCAAATGAGCAAATAACAGTGGCTGCAGATAAACTGTGAGGAGCTCAGGCCCCAGGAGGGGACCTGGCTGACCTCCACAAAAGTGCAGAAAACAATGCAAAAAGAAAAGCAAAAAATAACTTATCTGAAAGCAGGAGATGCAGGCAAGACTCCAGCAAACTTCCAAATGAACCAGGAACCACAATTGAGACAAGAACAATTGATCACCGGCAACCATCATGGGAGGGAACCTCCCTTATATCAGACCAGTCAGTGAACCCAGATTGCCACTCCTCGCTAAAAGGTTCAGTACTGTCTGTAACCACCAGAGGGAGCCTCTGCTCAGAAACCATCTCTAGCACATTCATAACAGGCAAACAGCCAATTTTCACATATTTGAATAAGTAACAGATGCTTTTAAGGGGTTAAATGACTTTAGGCCACTGATCTCACACTTATAATACACCGATAGTGATGCCCCGCATCAAACCCAGATCCCTCCTGCCTGGCCCAAATGGGTTCTGGGCATCAGAATTGGCATCAAAGTGGGCAAACAGCCCATTTTTACAGATTTGAATAAGTAACAGATGTTTTTAAGGGTTAAATGACTTTGGGCCACTGATCTCACACTAAGAGTACACAGATAGTGATGCCCTGCATCAAACCCAGGTCCCTCCTAGCTGGCCCAAATGGGTTCTGGGCATCAGAATTGGCATCAAAGTGGGCAAACAGCCAATTTTCACAGATTTGAATATGTAACAGATGTTTTTAAGGGGTTAAACGACTTTGGGCCACTGATATCACACTATGAGTACACAGATAGTGATGCCCTGCATCAAACCCAGGTCCCTCCTACCTGGCCAAAATGGGTTCTGGGCATCAGAATTGGCATCAAAGTGGGCAAACAGCCAATTTTCACAGATTTGAATAAGTAACAGATGCTTTTAAGGGGTTAAATGACTTTAGGCCACTGATCTCACACTTATAATACACCAATAGTGATGCCCCGCATCAAACCCAGATCCCTCCTGCCTGGCCCAAATGGGTTCTGGGCATCAGAATTGGCATCAAAGTGGGCAAACAAACCATTTTTACAGATTTGAGTAAGTAACAGATGTTTTTAAGGGGTTAAATGACTTTGGGCCACTGATCTCACACTAAGAGTACACAGATAGTGATTCCCTGCATCAAACCCAGGTCCCTCCAGCCTGGCCCAAATGGGTTCTGGGCATCAGAATTGGCATCAAATTGTGAAACAGCCCATTTTCACAGATTTGAATAAGTAGCATGTTTTTAAGGGGTTAAACGACTTTGGGCCACTGATCTCACACTATCAGTACACAGATAGTGATGCCCTGCATCAAACCCATGTCCCTCCTGCCTGGCCCAAATGAGTTCTTGGCATCAGAATTGGCATCAAAGTGGGCAAATGTGTTTCGGTAGCTGAGGAGGACAGGAACAACAGCAGGGCAGCCGAACACGTGAGATGTTGGTAACTGATGGGTTGCAGATTCCTAAACTAACGACACAACTAGAGGTAGCCGTGGAGCGTTCCTACGTTGATCCTAGACGCCTCGTCACAGCCTGAGAGATAACTACACCTAAAGGCAGAAAGATGAAAGCTATCTGCCCCGGAGCAGATCCCCAAAGAAAATAGAAAGCCCCCAAACATATAATGGCAGTTAGACAAGATGAAAATACAAACATAGGCAGAAAATAGACTGAGCAAACGCTGGGGCCACAAGCTGACTAAATAGGATAGGACAGGAGAGATTACTTTCTGCAACCCAGAAAACCCTTCAAAAATCCAACAATTCTGATTACAAAAATACTGAGATCACACAATTTCGCCACCCACTAAATCAGATCTCAGTGTGAACAAAAACCAAGCCTCAGCCGCTGAAAAAACAGGAAAAAGCAAATGAGCAAATAACAGTGGCTGCAGATAAACTGTGAGGAGCTCAGGCCCCAGGAGGGGACCTGGCTGACCTCCACAAAAGTGCAGAAAACAATGCAAAAAGAAAAGCAAAAAATATCTTATCTGAAAGCAGGAGATGCAGGCAAGACTCCAGCAAACTTCCAAATGAACCAGGAACCACAATTGAGACAAGAACAATTGATCACCGGCAACCATCATGGGAGGGAACCTCCCTTATATCAGACCAGTCAGTGAACCCAGATTGCCACTCCTCGCTAAAAGGTTCAGTACTGTCTGTAACCACCAGAGGGAGCCTCTGCTCAGAAACCATCTCTAGCACATTCATAACAGGCAAACAGCCAATTTTCACAGATTTGAATAAGTAACAGATGTTTTTAAGGGGTTAAATGACTTTGGGCCACTGATTTCACACTAAGAATACACAGATAGTGATGCCCCGCATCAAACCCAGGTCCCTCTTGCCTGGCCTAAATGGGTTCTGGGTATCAGAATTGGCATCAAAGAGTGCAAACAGCCAACTTTCACAGATTTGAATAAGTAACAGATGCTTTTAAGGGGTTAAATGACTTTGGGCCACTGATCTCACACTAAGAGTACACAGATAGTGATGCCCTGCATCAAACCCAGGTCCCTCCTAGCTGGCCCAAATGGGTTCTGGGCATCAGAATTGGCATCAAAGTGGGCAAAAAGCCCATTTTTACAGATTTGAATAAGAGATGTTTTTAAGGGGTTAAATGACTTTGGGCCACTAATCTCACACTAAGAGTACACAGATAGTGATGCCCTGCATCAAACCCAGGTCCCTCCAGCCTGGCTCAAATGGGTTCTGGGCATCAGAATTGGCATCAAATTGTGAAACAGCCCATTTTCACAGATTTGAATAAGTAGCATGTTTTTAAGGGGTTAAACGACTTTTGGGCCACTGATCTCACACTATCAGTACACAGATAGTGATGCCCTGCATCAAACCCATGTCCCTCCTGCCTGGCCCAAATGAGTTCTGGGCATCAGAATTGGCATCAAAGTGGGCAAACAGCCAATTTTCACAGATTTGAATAAGTAACAGATGTTTTTAAGGGGTTAAATGACTTTGGGCCACTGATCTCACACTAAGAGTACACAGATAGTGATGCCCTGCATCAAACCCAGGTGCCTCCTACCTGGCCCAAATGGGTTCTGGGCATCAGAATTGGCATCAAAGTGGGCAAAAAGCCCATTTTTACAGATTTGAATAAGTAACAGATGTTTTTAAGGGGTTAAATGACTTTGGGCCACTGATCTCACACTAAGAGTACACAGATAGTGATGCCCTGCATCAAACCCAGGTCCCTCCTGCCTGGCCCAAATGGGTTCTGGGCATCAGAATTGGCATCAATGTGGGCACACAGCCAATTTTCACAGATTTGAATAAGTAACAGATGTTTTTCAGGGGTTAAATGACTTTGGGCCACTGATCTCACACTAAGTACACAGATCGTGATGCCACGCATCAAACCCAGGTCCCTCCAGCCTGGCTCAAATGGGTTCTGGGCATCAGAATTGGCATCAAATTGTGAAACAGCCCATTTTCACAGATTTGAATAAGTAGCATGTTTTTAAGGGGTTTAAACGACTTTTGGGCCACTGATCTCACACTATCAGTACACAGATAGTGATGCCCTGCATCAAACCCATGTCCCTCCTGCCTGGCCCAAATGGGTTCTGGGCATCAGAATTGGCATCAAAGTGGGCAAACAGCCAATTTTCACAGATTTGAATAAGTAACAGATGTTTTTAAGGGGTTAAATGGCTTTGGGCCACTGATCTCACAACACCATGACATACACAGTAAGGCTGGAGACACACTAGCGATTTAAAAATCAGTCCAATTTTAATGCAGGAGAGTTGGACGAGTGTAATTCAATTGTCATGCGAGTACAATCCGATTTTTCACACCTAGCATCTGATTTACATCCGAATGCAGTGCGATTGTAATATGAGCTTTTACATAGAGAAATGTTCTAAATCATTTACACAGTTTTAAAATGAAATATTCTTCAAAATACACACCTATATATATAACTGAGTGTATGTGTGTGTGTATCAGCCACGCCAACTCCACATAGCAACCAATCACTAAGCATCTTTCAGTTCACCAGAGCCCTTTAAAAGAAGCTGAGCTGTGATTGGTTGCTATGAGCAACAGTTTTCCCACTCCACAACAACTCAGCAGACAGTGACCGGGTGGGAGAAATCTAGCATTCCTGGGAACATAAGCTCCCAGCTATTGTCTGCCCCAGAAAGGAACAGAGAACACATGACAGAAATGAATCTTCCCCTCCTCTATTACTGTCGCGCTCTATTGTTACCGGCGTAGAAAATCGCATCATCAGCGGCTGCACACAGAGCTCCACACAGAGCCGCACTGCCAGGTTACATAACAGCACATCTTCAGGAACTCACTGCTCAGCGGACTATGGGATGGAGCATGTGTGATGGGTATATGGGCACTGGATTATGGGATGGAGGATGTGTGATGGGTATATGGGCACTGGACTATGGGATGGAGGATAATCATTATAATTTGTTATAACTAACCACAATTAGTTACTATGCCCAGGCATCTTAGCACCACTCCTGGTTGCAAACTGTATTTTCCCCAGATATGGATTACTGCGTGGGACAGGACGCTGGACAGGTATGGTATATTGTTGTTTTTATTTATTTATTTATTTATTTATTACAAGAGATCGAGGGCTTCGTATAGATTAGCTGGATAATAAAGATGGCAAACTGTGTTTAGTGCTTTATTTCATTCAAAGACTTTATTCTGGCTGTGTCTTTATTGAACCTGTAACAACTATAGGATCAGTAATGGAGAGGTGTCTTATTGACACCTCTCCATTACTAAGCTGGGATTGATGTGACATTACAATACAAAGGTCACATCAACCCCCAAACTATTACCCCACTTGCCACCACTACAGGGCAGTGGGAAGAGAGAGGCTAAGTGTCGGAATTGACGCATCTTACAAATGCGCCATTTCTGGGGAGGCTGAGAGCTGGTGTTTGTTGCTGGGGAGGGTCAATATCCATGGCCCCTTTCTAGGCTATGAATATCAGCTCGCAGCTGTCTGCATAGCATTTTCTTGATATTAATAATAAGGAGACCCCACATCATTTTTTTGGGGCCCCCCTACTTTAATAGCCAGTAAAGGCTAAATATACAGCTGCGGGCTGATATTCATAGCCTGGGGAGATCCATGGGTATTAACCATTTCCTAGGCTATAAATATCGGCCCCCAGTCGCTTGCTTCCCCTCTCTGGATTGGAAAATTGCGTGGGAGCCCACGCCAATTTTTCCCACTAAAAGAATCTTTTATTAATTACATACATGTCCCTAATTTGCACACACAATACTAATTGTATTGGTCACTGACATCTATATTTCTATTTTGCATCTAATTACTGTATATAAACCATGTCTCCTATCCTGTCTCTATCTCTCTGCAATATAAATATATATATATATATATATATATATGTTATGTTTCGGTAGCTGAGGAGTGCAGGTAAAAAGGCAATACACCAGAGCAGTTGGAATCTATGAGATTGCAGTACCCTGACTAACCACCACAACTAGAGGCAGCCGTGGAGCGTTCCTACGTTGGTCCTAGACGCCTCGTCACAGCCTGAGAAACTAACTACACCTGAAGATAGATATAGGAAAGCTATCTGCCCCGGAGCAGAACCCCAAAGATAATAGAAAGCCCTCAAACATGTAATGGCGGTTAGACAAGATGAAATACTGACACAGAAAGAAAATAGTATGAGCAAACGCTGGGGCCCAAACTATCTAAATAGAAAAGGATAGGAAGGGCACTTACTGCAATCCCAGAAAACCCTGAAAAGCACCAACTCTACTAATTTCAAAAACACCTGAGATCACACGACCTCTACCACCTAAATTAGTTCTCTGGTGAAACAAAATCAAAACAGCAGCCACTGAAAAAACTGGAAAAAGCAAAAGTACAAACATCAGTGGCTGAACTAAACTGAGAGGGCAGAAGCCCCCGGAGGGGACCCTGAAGGCCCCCACAGAAGTGCAGGACAAAATGCAAAAATACAGCACAAACAAAAAAGAAGAAAATGTCTTATCTGTTAGCAGGAGATGCAGACACGACACAGCAGGCTACAAGGGAAACTGGAGTAAAGGATTCAGACCAGAACAATTGATCACCGGCAACCCTGATGGGAAGGTAACTCCCTTATATAAGACCAGTCAGTAACACCTGACTCCCATTCCTCACAATCTTCACTGAACAGACCCGTACCGCTTGTAACCACCAGAGGGAGTCTCTGCTCAGAACTCATCTCAAACCCATTCACAACAGTACCCCCCCTTGAGGAGGGGTCACCGAACCCTCATTTGAGCAACCAGGTCGGTCAGGATGAGTTCTATGATAAGCACGGATGAGTCTCCTAGCATGGATGTCCGAAGCAAACACCCAAGAATTGTCCTCCTGACCATAACCTCTCCACTTAACCAAATACTGGAGTTTCCGTCTAGAAAAACGAGAATCTAATATTTTCTCAACCACATACTCCAGATTGCCCTCAACCAAAACAGGGTCAGGAGGCACAGCAGCAGGAACCACTGGCTCAACAAACCTCTTCAACAAGGACTTGTGGAACACGTTATGGATCTTAAATGTCCCTGGAAGAAGCAAACGAAAAGAAACAGGATTAAGAATCTCAATGATCTTATAAGGTCCAATGAACCTAGGCTTAAATTTAGGAGATGCTACTCTCATAGGAATATTCTTTGAGGACAACCAGACCAAGTCCCCCACTCCAAACCGAGGACCATCAGTCCTATGCCGGTTAGCAAACCGCTGGGCCTTCTCCTGAGAGAGGGACAACCTCTCCACTACCTGGTCCCGAATCTGTTGCATACGCTCCACAACAGAGTCAACACCTGGACAGACAGAAGCCTCCGTCTGTCCCGAAGAAAATCGAGGGTGAAACCCAGAATTACAGAAAAACGGAGACATCAAAGTGGCAGAGCTATCCCTATTATTAAGAGCAAACTCAGCCAAAGGTAAAAAAGAGACCCAGTCATCCTGATCAGCAGACACAAAGCATCTAAGATAAGTCTCCAATGTCTGGTTTGTTCTCTCAGTTTGACCATTGGTCTGAGGATGAAATGCCGAGGAGAAAGACAATTGAACACCCAGTTTAGAACAAAAAGTCCTCCAAAATCTGGAAACAAACTGGACTCCCCTGTCAGACACAATGTTCTCAGGAATGCCGTGTAAACGAACCACGTGCTGAAGGAACAACGGCACCAATTCAGAGGAGGAAGGCAACTTAGGTAATGGCACAAGATGTATCATTTTGGAAAACCTATCACAAATTACCCAGATGGTGGTCATTCTCTGAGAAACAGGAAGGTCGGAAATGAAATCCATAGAGATATGGGTCCATGGTCTCTTGGGCACAGGCAATGGCATCAACAAACCACTAGAGCGAGAGCAAGGCTTGGAGCGAGAGCAAGTCCCGCAGGACTGCACAAATTCCCTGACATCACGAGACAAGGTAGGCCACCAAAAGGACCGACTAACCAAGTCTCTGGTACCAAAAATTCCGGGATGCCCAGCCAATGCGGAACAATGAATCTCAGACACCACACTCTTTCTCCACTGGTCCGGGACAAACAATTTTCCAACAGGGCAGCACTCGGGCCTATCCTCCTGACACCCCTCCAGAGCAAGTCTCAAATTGGGCGAGATGGCGGAAAGAACTACACCTTCCTTCAAAATAACAGAAGGATCAGATAACTCAGGAGAGTCCGCAAGAAAACTCCTCGAGAGGGCATCCGCCTTAACATTCTTAGTGCCAGGAAGAAAGGAAACCACAAAATTAAAACGTGTGAAAAACAAGGCCCACCTGGCCTGTCTAGGATTGAGTCGCTTGGCAGTTGCAGATAGACCAGATTCTTATGGTCCGTAAGGACCACCACCTGATGTTTGGCTCCCTCCAGCCAATGTCTCCACTCTTCAAAAGCCCACTTCATGGCCAATAACTCCCGATTACCCACGTCATAATTACGTTCAGTAGGAGAAAATTTTCGAGAGAAAAAGGCACAAGGGTTACTTTTAGAGGTCTCTGGATCTTTTTGGGACAAAACGGCACCTGCCCCAATTTCAGAGGCATCAACCTCCACCTGAAATGGCAGAGAAACATCAGGCTGCCGTAGAACAGGAGCAGAAGTGAATCTCTGCTTAAGTTCCTGAAACGCAGAGACTGCCTCCGGAGGCCAATTCGCCACATCAGAACCTTTTCTGGTCAAATCAGTTAATGGTTTAACAATAACCGAGAAATTACCAATAAATTTACGATAAAAATTGGCAAAACCCAAAAATCTCTGAAGAGCCTTTAATGAAGTAGGTTGGACCCAATCACAGATGGCCTGAACCTTGACCGGGTCCATTTCGATAACAGATGGGGACAAAATGAATCCCAGAAATGAGATCCTCTGTACGCCAAAAAGACACTTTGATCCCTTCACATACAGAGCATTCTCTCTCAAAATCTGGAACACAGTTCGAACATGTTTCACATGAGAGTCCCAGTCATTAGAAAAAATCAAGATATCATCCAAATAAACAATCAGAAATTTGTCCACAAAATCCCTGAAAATGTCATTCATGAAGGACTGGAAGACGGAAGGAGCATTAGTGAGCCCAAAGGGCATCACCAGGTACTCAAAATGCCCTTCAGGGGTATTGAATGCCGTCTTCCATTCATCCCCGTGCTTAATGCGAATAAGGTTATACGCCCCCTGAGGTCAAGCTTGGTAAACCAAGTAGCGTTTTTCACCCTGGAAAACAGGTCAGAAATCAAGGGTAACGGATATTGATATTTCACAGTAATATTGTTCAAGAGACGATAATCAATACACGGCCTTAATGAACCATCTTTTTGGCCACAAAGAAAAAACCGGCACCTAAGGGTGAAGAGGATGGTCTGATATGACCCTTCTCCAATGATTCCTTGATATAAGACCGCATAGCGTCATGTTCAGGTACAGACAAGTTAAAAAGGCGACCTTTAGGGAATTTACTACCCGGCACTAATTCAATAGCGCAGTCATAGCTCCTATGGGGAGGTAAGGATGCAGATTTACTTTCGCTAAACACATCAGAAAAATCAATCAAAAAGTCAGGAACATCCTGAGCCTGGGGGGAGGCAGAAAAAACAGGAGTGTTGGTATTAACACATTGGCAGCCCCAACTGGTTACAGACACAGATTTCCAATCCAAAACAGGATTACGAGACTGTAACCAAGGGAAACCCAGCACGATAATGTCATGCAGATTATACAGAACCAAAAATTTGCAGCACTCCTGGTGATCAGGTTCAACCCTCATTATCACCTGAGTAGAAAACTGGGGTTTATTCTCAGCCAAAGGGGTAGAATCGATCCCCAGTAGGGGAATAGACTTCTGTAGGGGTATCAAGGGAAACCCACAACGTTTAGCAAAATCATAATCCATCAGGTTAATAGCTGCTCCAGAATCAACAAAAGCCTGAGCAGAAAATGAGGACAGAGAGCATATCAGAGTGACAGTTAACAAAAACTTAGTCTGAACACTACCCAAGACAACTGAGCGTGCAAAACGTCTTCCCCGCTTAGGGCAGACTGAAATAGCATGAGAGGCATCCCCACAGTAGAAACATAACCCATTGCGCTTTCGAAACTCATGACGCTGTGCCCCAGACACCACTCCATCACACTGCATGGGCTCAGAAGCTGGCTCACAAGGCAACACCACTCCACGCATACTTCTCCGCTCACGCAAACGTCTGTCAATTTGAATCGCTAATGACATAGAATCATTGAGACCAGAGGGGACAGGGAATCCCACCATAACATCCTTTACATTATCTGACAGACCCTTCCGGAAAAGGGCTGCCAAAGCGTCGTCATTCCATTTGGTCAGGACTGCCCACCTACGGAATCTCTGACAGTATAACTCAGCGTCATCAAGCCCCTGATTTAATGCCAACAAGGCTTTTTCATCTTGGTCAGTGACATTAGGCTCATCGTACAATAACCCCAAAGCCTGAAAAAATGCATCAACATCACTCAAAACAGGATCCCCAGGTGTCAGGGAAAAAGCCCAATCCTGAGGATCGCCGCGCAGGAGAGAGATGACAATTTGAACCTGCTGCGCTGCGTTCCCTGAGGACTTAGATTTTAAAGCAAAAAACAATTTACAATTATTTTTGAAATTCTGAAACTTAGCTCGATCCCCCAAAAACAAATCTGGCATGGGGATCCTAGGTTCCACAACAGGCAACCTAGCAAGATATGCAGCAATACTCCGAACCTCAGTGGCAAGCTGATCCACACGGCCAGACAACTGCGCAAACTCCATTGAGAGAAAAGATCCTCCCCAGCACCCAGAGATACAGAGGGAAAAAAAAAACAACAAACAGAAAAATATCTCTGACAACCTTTATTCTTTCACAAAATTTTTTTCCCTTCTGTGAGTACCATAAAATTTTCAATTTTGAGGCCGGTGATACTGTTATGTTTTGGTAGCTGAGGAGTGCAGGTAAAAAGGCAATACACCAGAGCAGTTGGAATCTATGAGATTGCAGTACCCTGACTAACCACCACAACTAGAGGCAGCCGTGGAGCGTTCCTACGTTGGTCCTAGACGCCTCGTCACAGCCTGAGAAACTAACTACACCTGAAGATAGATATAGGAAAGCTATCTGCCCCGGAGCAGAACCCCAAAGATAATAGAAAGCCCCCAAACATGTAATGGCGGTTAGACAAGATGAAATACTGACACAGAAAGAAAATAGTATGAGCAAACGCTGGGGCCCAAACTATCTAAATAGAAAAGGATAGGAAGGGCACTTACTGCAATCCCAGAAAACCCTGAAAAGCACCAACTCTACTAATTTCAAAAACACCTGAGATCACACGACCTCTACCACCTAAATTAGTTCTCTGGTGAAACAAAATCAAAACAGCAGCCACTGAAAAAACTGGAAAAAGCAAAAGTACAAACATCAGTGGCTGAACTAAACTGAGAGGGCAGAAGCCCCCGGAGGGGACCCTGAAGGCCCCCACAGAAGTGCAGGACAAAATGCAAAAATACAGCACAAACAAAAAAGAAGAAAATGTCTTATCTGTTAGCAGGAGATGCAGACACGACACAGCAGGCTACAAGGGAAACTGGAGTAAAGGATTCAGACCAGAACAATTGATCACCGGCAACCCTGATGGGAAGGTGACTCCCTTATATAAGACCAGTCAGTAACACCTGACTCCCATTCCTCACAATCTTCACTGAACAGACCCGTACCGCTTGTAACCACCAGAGGGAGTCTCTGCTCAGAACTCATCTCAAACCCATTCACAACATTTTTATATATATATATATATATATGTCACTGATATATATACACATGTTTTCTATGTGTATATCTCAATTCTATCTATTGTAATCTAACCTGTCACTCTGTGGTTAAAATGTATGCGGCAGATCATTTGCCAGCTTTAAATTTATCTATCTAAAATATATACAGTACAGACCAAAAGTTTGGACACACCTTCTCATTCAAAGATTTTTCTGTATTTTCATGGCTATGAAAATTGTAGAATCACACTGAAGGCATCAAAACTATGAATTAACACATGTGGAATTATACATTACACTTTACAAAAAAGTGTGAAACAACTGAAAATATGTCTTATATTCTAGGTTCTTCAAAGTAGCCACCATTTGCTTTGATTACTGCTTTGCACGCAGAAAAGGTGAACGGCTGGTCTCTACATGCCTAGTTCCCATCGTGAAGCATGGAGGAGGTGGTGTGATGATGTGGGGGTGCTTTGCTCGTGACACTGTTGCTATTCCATCCGGTTTGCGTTTAGTTGGACCATCATTTATTTTTCAACAGTGCAATGACCCCAAAAACGCCTCCAGGCTGTGTAAGGGCTATTTGACCAAGAAGGAGAGTGTTGGGGTGCTACGCCAGATGACCTGGCCTCCACAGTCACCGGACCTGAACCCAATCGAGATGGCTTGGGGTGAGCTGGACCGCTCACCGCTTCAATTTTGAATAAATCCCCAACAGTGTCACCAGAAAAGCACCCCCACACCATCACACCACCTCCTCCATGCTTCACGGTGGGAACCAGGCATGTAGGGTCCATCCGTTCACCTTTTCTGCGTGCAAAGCAGTAATCAAAGCAAAAGGTGGCTACTTTGAAGAACCTAGAATATAAGACATATTTTCAGTTGTTTCACACTTTTTTGTAAAGTGTAATGTATAATTCCACATGTTAATTCATAGTTTTGATGCCTTCAGTGTGATTCTACAATTTTCATAGTCATGAAAATACAGAAAAATCTTTGAATGAGGTGTGTCCAAACTTTTGGTCTGTACTGTATACACTGTATATATGTTTTGAAGAATATTTCGTTTTAAAACTAGGTGTAATTGATTTAGAACATTTCTCTATGTAAAAGCTCATGTTACAATCGCGCTGCATTCTGATGTAAATCGGATGCTCGGTGTGAAAAATCGGATTGTACTTGCATAAAAAACGCTTGACACTTGCATTACACTCATACAACTCTACTGCATCAAAATTGGACCGATTTGTAAATGCTAGTGTGTCTCCAGCCTTACTGTGTATGTAATGGTGGTGTGAGATCAGTGGCCCAAAGTCATTTAACTCCTTAAAAATATCAGTTACTTATTCAAATCTGTGAAAATGGTCTATTTGCCAATTTCATGCCAATTTTGATGCCCAGAACCCATTTGGGCCAGGTTGGAGGGACCTGGGTTTGATGCGGGGCATCACTATCTGTGTATTCTTAGTGTGAGATCAGTGGCCCAAAGTCATTTAACCCCTTAAAAACATCAGTTACTTATTCATACCTGTGAAAATCGACTGTGTGCCACTTTGATGCCAATTTTGATGCCCAGGACCCATTTGGGCCAGGCTGGAGGGACTTGTTTTTAATGTGGGGCTCCCTGTTCTATACGTCTGCAGTATGATATCAGTGGCCCAAAGTCATTTAACCTTTCATTGACGCCCTCTGGTGCCCATTTTTGTGCCAGTTTTATAATTTTTGGCGCTGATTTTACGTGTATTGACATCAGGGCACCTCGCTGCATTGTTTTTTTATTATTGTGATGCTTATTTTTTGTTGTTGAACCTATAAAAAAACAGAAAAGAAAAATTTGCCGAATAAGAAACCAACTTCAGCTCCGAATAAGAATCTGAACGAATAAGAAACCAACTTCAGCCTCGTCTGTACACAGCCAGTGGGAGGTATACAGCTGTGTATTCTGTGTGATATATATAATATACAGCAGTCTCTGTGTATATGTAAGGAAAAGGATCGCACCGCAGGTACCTGCGTGCTGTGGCCGCAACTGGAAAAGCTGCATCCTCTGTTGCCTGGGGGAAGCATTAAGGAGCCAGACCTTCCTCCTGACCGAGGGGGTGATAAAAGGGGAAAGCGGAGCAGAGCAGTTTGGTGCCAACCCAGGGCAGCGAGCAGTCAGGTGAGCGGCACGCCCCGTCCCCCACACAGAGTACCGGCATCCCGACGGGCCACATTGAGCGAGTCCCCCCACCGCTGCACAGGGACCGCTGGGCTTATGGGAGCCATACGTCCAGCAGCAGCTCAGAGAGAGGAGTGCTCCATCGGGGAGCACCAGCATCATGCAGGCCAGCGTCCGTCGTCCCCCGCTGCCAACAGCGGGGACCAGAGGGAAAGAGACATGCAATGTGAGCCTGGGGACTACCAGAGGACAAGGCGCCGAAAGATCAGTGTCTGTGAGTACAGCACACGTGCACATAAGAGTAACTGGGAACCGGACAGACATGTGCGCCCTGGCTTTGTCATTATATATTTGCCGAGCCACGTTGGGCTCATACCGGACTGTGGACCGCACCCTTGTCAGCCACAGCAGCATATGGTCTAGGGGCTCAGCGGAAGGTACCGGAGACTGACTGCTGCCGCCAGAAGACGGGCCATCGTTATTTTCAGGACCTCATCGGACAAGTACCGCGCCCGCCGTTGTTGGCGTCATCACCTGCTCCGTAATTGCCACGGTCTGGAAGACTACTGACAGGCTAAGGGCTCATGTCCACTTGCGATTAAATTGGACGAATTCAATCTGATAAAAAATCGGATTGAATTTGTACCAATGTTAATCTATGATGGTGTTTCCATCTGTGTTTTTTTTTTCCAGCCCGGATCGGATCACGATCGGACTGGAAAAAAAATCGCAGCATGCTGCGATTGTAATCGCAAGTCGGATCGGATCCCGCAATAGAATTCAATGGGGGTGATAAAAAAATCGCACAGCAATCGTACCATGCGAGTGCTGTGCGATTTTTTTACGCTGACCCCGGCAATGGAGGAGATGGAGATATTCATTTCTCCACCTCCTCCGCATCTGTGCACCGATCTGCTCTGTGCGAGAGGCTCGGAGCACACTCGCATGACACTCAGCTCCCGCTCACAGCAGAGCAGATGCCTAAGGTCATTAGCATATGGCAACCGATGAGCTCGCATCGGATGCCATACACAAGTATGTCTCCAGCCTTAGTTTGTCTAACAGGAACTGCCACTATCTTTACCCTTGTTTTTCATTGACTCATCTTTTTGCATCTGAACTGTTTTTTATGCCCTCCCTTTAACTATTTGCCTCCCTGCCTAGAGTATTCCCCTGTTAAGTAAAACTGTTAACCCTTGCTCTGCCTCCTGTCTGTCACTGCATCTGGCAACCTGCTCACACTTGGCGTAGTCGGCAGGATGCAGACGCAGGGGTGAGACTAAAACCACAACGCTTAAAAGAATATCAAAATAATAAAAATCAATTTTAAAATAAAATATTTATAAAAATACAATATTTATATGTATAGATACACATATATAATATGAATCAAGTGTGTGGCAAGAAAAAGTGGTGCCCACTTAATAAAAAGTAAAGCCGAAACCAAGACACAGCTTAAGAAGGAGAAATACCAGACAAGAAGTAGTGTAATAGAAATATTTTATTAATTATTTTTAATTATGGCAAAAAAGCAATACAATAAAAAAGAGATTAAAATCACAATGTGCACACAACGGGGTACATGAAAGATTTAATATTTAAATTATAAAATGAGAACCCACTAGATAAAATAATATAGCATCATATATGTGATAAACCACATGTGTAAATGTATACAGTGTTAAATAAATAGATAGAAGGGTACATCAGTACCCAATGTGCAAATACTGCAGTAAATATATCAAGCAAAGTGCCAAATGCCAGCAAACGTTAAGTGCCAAAAATATATACCAGATTATAAATCACAGTATACACTATACCTCAAGGGGTTAAAGTCCCGTGTTTGCACATACGCCCCGACGCACGTTTCAGTTTGACGTTTCAGGTATGGGAAAGCCATATATTTATACCCCTTATAATTAGTAGTAAACGCAGCCCGAGCATGTATGGCGCATGCGCTGCCAGGAGGTCCTGGAAATCCCGGGATGCCTCGTCACGTGACCAGACGCACGACATTATGGGTCCGTTGTTGCCATGGACACAGTGATGCCATATTATTAGTGATAAACACAGCCCGAGTATGTACGGCGCATGCGCCGTCAGGAGGTCCCGGAAGTCCCGGGGCGTCGCGTCACGTGAGCGGACGCACTGCATTATGGATCCGGCGTTGCCGAGGAGACAGTGTTTCGGCCACCCAGGGCCCAAGGACACAGGCTGCGCATGCGCACTATCAGGAGCGCGGTATCACGAAACTGGCCAGAAAGAAATAGACATCAAGGTATGGCTTTGAGATAGCAGACAGAAATGACAAAACTTATAAAGTATTATAACCACTAAATGCCTATTATTCAACAAAGGTATTTGCTCCAGACAATTGTTAATAAACACCGAATACCCTGTCCATGATAAAACAAGACAAAAGGAGCAAAATAAATCGATTTACCAAAACATCGCCCAAAGGACCCTAGGGGAACTCACAAATAAGGAGTTCCCCTAGGGTCCTTTGGGCGATGTTTTGGCATGTTGAAATAATAGAGGGAGATGCTTGTCATGATTATACCAACATGGACATTTGTTCCCTGGAAGAAGAAAAGCAATAAGAACAAAGAATAAAGGATAATTTCTATTTGCTTTCTTGGATGAAGAATGTGGCCATATCCCAAATATTGCATTTTTGCCAGTATAATTATGACTAGCTGCATATGGATATATTTACATAAAGTCATTGATTAATTCTATGTATGTATACCTCCGGATGTTTACACGCTTTAACAATTATTTGTGACCAGCCATTATTTGCTATTATGATATTGATATGATGTCAAAGTGTTATATTTTAGCCTTTAGGGCTTATTGTAACAAGAAGTCTTTTTTAAGAGCTTTAATGACATTGATACTATGTTTAAGCATTATATCATGTTCGTGTAGAATTGTTACCATAGTAAAGGTCCATTTCTTCTATCACTGTTATTAAGAGCAGTGCGCATGCGCTGGTTTGTGCTCGTCTAAGCATGACGAGTGCGGCCACCTGTGTTGATGATGCCCGGTTCGATCACATGACTGGTGATGGGAATTCCGGCCGATTCACCGAGGCCGCTCTGGATTGCTAATTTATAAATAGATGACGCACGGACAGCGCATGCGCCAAAGAAGCTCTCAGCTGACAGTGATATTAGGATTTCAAGCCTTGGCCCGATTGAATGGAGCTCCTTTTTAACACTAGAACTACTGATGGAGTCATTTTGACTCCTTTCGTTTTTTATTTCTCTTCTGTGACTACATTTTTCAGAATTCCGGCTTGAAACTCGGTGACTTTTCCTCAAATATGATGTGAAAAAAGATTTTGTGAGAATAAATAATTTTGGTGAAAAATTTGCGCGTTTTTTTCAAAATTTACCAAGAACTACTGAAGGGAGTCATTTTGACTCCCTACTATATTTTGAGGTCCTTTTGTCACTAAATGTTGCTATAAAGTTTTGTGCATAATTTTTTCACTCTGTCTTATTTACCCTGATGTTCATATAGATGTAGTTCAATTTACATGTCAACTTTTCACATTTTCCTTGTGTTTTACCTGCTTGTATTACTTGTAATGCTGAACAAAATAGCTTGTTTACTCTAGGCTCTTATCTTATGCTAATTTTGATTCATATATATTGACACATATAAAGAACTGTACGCTTGCAGAAGCATGCAGGAACAATAATTTACAGTTTACTCTATCTGATGAGGAGCTAGATGCATTCATTGCGATATTCTATGCTCGTGGAATATCTGGCACGAACCGTCACTCGATTAGCAGTATTTGGTGTAATGACTGGGGAATACCGTTTTGCAAAGCGACAATGTCTAGGGACCGCTTTGTTGAAATTATGAGGTTTCTCAGATTTGATGAGAAATCTACTAGATCGGAGAGACTGCAAACGGACAAGTTTGCTCTATTTTCTACTGTGTGGGACAGGTTTATTGAAAATTGTATTGCGTGTTACAAACCTGGCCCATACATAACGGTGGATGAGCAACTTTTCCCAAGCAAAACTAGGTGTCCATTCACGCAGTACATGCCTTCCAAACCAGATAAATATGGCCACAAATATTGGCTAGCTGTTGATAAGGAGAGCAAATATCTGGCAAATGGCTTCCCTTATCTAGGCAAAGATGACACACGCCGTGCTGAGGACCGTTTAGCTGACCATGTGGTAATGAAGTTATTGGACCCGTTTTTGAAAAAAGGTCGCAATGTTACAACCGATAATTATTTTACTTCAGTAAAATTAGCTAAACAGCTAAAAAGCAAAGGAACAACCATCGTGGGAACACTGAACAAGATAAGGCGAGAAGTGCCTAAAGAAATAAAATCCATGAAAGAGGAATTGTACAACACTAAAGTGTTTAGAAATGAAGACAATTTTACACTTACAGTATATCAAGGAAAGCCCAACAAAAATGTTGTCATTTTGAGTTCCGTCCATTCAGATGTTGTTGTTGCGTCTGATTCCGCTAAAAAAACTCCAGAAACGGTAAAGTTTTACAATGAAACAAAATATGGAGTAGATGTAGTGGATCAGATGGCACGAAATATACCACACGAACATGCACAAGGAGATGGCCTGTTCATGCATTTGAAAATGCCTTAGACTTTGCGGGTATAAATGCATGGATAATATTCAATGAGATAACCCACCAAAAAATGTCACGCAAGGCATTTTTGCAAACGCTTGTGAGAGAGTTGAGTGGTCCTTATGTCACAGATAGGGAAAAGGGTTCCACGTCCCAAGTTTCTACATGCTCAGAAGTGATGGTTCAAACAAAATTTTGCCAGATCAAAGAAAAGTGCAAGAAAAATAGATCTGTCGGCAATTGTAAGACTTGTGGTAAGTCTTTGTGTGGGCAATGTACTACCATAAATCAAAGGCAATGCCTAAAATGCGAAACACCAAATGTTTAGAAGGTGAATTCTGCGCCATATTTTCATTTTTATGCTCCTCCACCTACATTTTCTCTGCTTTTTGTTCTTCAGTTGTTGTTTATATGTGTGCACTTGAATAAAAAAAAATGTTTGAAAAACGTCTATTATAATTATTGTTATTTTCTGTAGAAAAATAAGAAAAGCATAAAAAAAACAATCAAAAGCATTACTGTTGGATCTCACAATAATAATACATTACAAAAAATATAATTATTAATAAATAACCACAAATGAAACTCTAAAAATAAACGAAAACAAGCAAGGAGTCAAAATGACTCCTTTCAGTAGTTCTAGGCGGGGTCACGAGTCCAGTAGTCCTAGTGTTAAACTCACACACCCTCTGCCTTGTACACGCCCCCCGAAGAAGCTGGGCGAAACGTGCACGTCGGGGCAGAGGGACGGAAGCTCCTACCACTCGATCTAACGCTGCTGGGATCCAGGTAACGACTTTCAGTAACTCTCATATTGTTTGGAGGCTGTACTTAGCCGTTGTTGATTAGATATGCGATCAGTGAGGCTCTATATGACCCGGTCGTTAGATGTTTATTGATTATGAGGGAGTTCAGATCGTATCTCTGAATGACTTGCTAGGGATATATTGTTATGTTATGTTTCGGTAGCTGAGGAGAGCAGGCAAAAAGGCAATACACCAGAGCAGTTGGAATCTATGAGATTGCAGTACCCTGACTAACCACCACAACTAGAGGCAGCCGTGGAGCGTTCCTACGTTGGTCCTAGACGCCTCGTCACAGCCTGAGAAACTAACTACACCTAAAGATAGAAATAGGAAAGCTATCTGCCCCGGAGCAGAACCCCAAAGATAATAGAAAGCCCCCAAACATGTAATGGTGGTTAGACAAGAGGAAATACTGACACAGAAAGAAAATAGCATGAGCAAACGCTGGGGCCCAAACTATCTAAATAGAAAAGGATAGGAAGGGTACTTACTGCAATCCCAGAAAACCCTGAAAAGCACCAACTCTACTAATTTCAAAATCACCTGAGATCACACGACCTCTACCACCTAAATTAGTTCTCTGGTGTAACAAAATCAAAACAGCAGCCACTGAAAAAAGATAAAAGAACAAAACTCAGTGGCTGAACTAAACTGAGAGGGCAGAAGCCCCCGGAGGGGACCCAGAGGACCCCAAAGAAGTGCAGGACAAAATGCAAAAATATAGCACAAACACAAGAGAAGCAAAAGTCTTATCTGTAAGCAGGAGATGCAGACACGACACAGCAGGCTACAAGGGAAACTGGAATGAAGGATTCAGACCAGAACAATTGATCACCGGCAACCCTGATGGGAAAATGACTCCCTTATATAAGACCAGTCAGTAACACCTGATTCCCAGTCCTCACAATCTTCACTAGCACCGCTTGTAACCACCAGAGGGAGCCTCTGCTCAGAACTCATCTCAAACCCATTCACAACAGTACCCCCCCCTTGAGGAGGGGTCACCGAACCCTCATTTGAGCAACCAGGTCGGTCAGGATGAGTTCTATGATACGCACGGATAAGTCTCCTAGCATGGATGTCCGAAGCAAACACCCAAGAGTTGTCTTCCTGACCATAACCTCTCCATTTAACCAAATACTGGAGTTTCCGTCTAGAAAAACGAGAATCCAATATTTTCTCAACCACATATTCCAGATTGCCCTCAACCAAAACAGGGTCAGGAGGCACAGCAGCAGGAACCACTGGCTCAACAAACCTCTTCAACAAGGACTTGTGGAACACGTTATGGATCTTAAATGTCCCTGGAAGAAGCAAACGAAAAGAAACAGGATTAATAATCTCCATGATCTTATAAGGTCCAATGAACCTAGGCTTAAATTTAGGAGATGCTACTCTCATAGGAATATTCTTTGAGGACAACCAGACCAAGTCCCCCACTTTAAACCGAGGACCATCAGTCCTATGCCGGTTAGCAAACCGCTGGGCCTTCTCCTGAGAGGGACAACCTCTCCACTACCTGGTCCCAAATCCGCTGCATACGCTCCACAACAGAGTCAACACCCGGACAGACAGAAGCTTCGTCTGTCCTGAAGAAAATCGAGGGTGAAACCCAGAATTACAGAAAAACGGAGACATCAAAGTGGCAGAGCTAGCCCTATTATTAAGAGCAAACTCAGCCAAAGGCAAAAAAGAGACCCAGTCATCCTGATCAGCAGACACAAAGCATCTTAGATAAGTCTCCAATGTCTGGTTTGTTCTCTCAGTTTGACCATTGGTCTGAGGATGAAATGCCGAGGAGAAAGACAATTGAACACCCAGTTTAGAACAAAAAGTCCTCCAAAATCTGGAAACAAACTGGACTCCTCTGTCAGACACAATGTTCTCAGGAATGCCGTGTAAACGAACCACGTGCTGAAGGAACAACGGCACCAATTCAGAGGAGGAAGGCAACTTAGGTAATGGCACAAGATGTATCATTTTGGAAAACCTATCACAAATTACCCAGATAACGGTCATTCTCTGAGAAACAGAAGATCGGAAATGAAATCCTAGAGATATGGGTCCATGGTCTCTTGGGCACAGGCAATGGCATCAACAAACCACTGGAGCGGAGCAAGGCTTGGAGCGAGAGCAAGTCCCGCAGGACTGCACAAATTCCCTGACGTCACGAGACAAAGTAGGCCACCAAAAGGACGACTAAACCAAGTCTCGGTACCAAAAATTCCGGGATGACCGGCCAACGCGGAACAATGAATCTCGACATCACACTCTTTTTCCACCAGTATGGGACAAACAATTTCCCTGACACCCTTCAGAGCAGTCTCAATTGGGCGAGATGGCGGAAAGAACTACACCTCTTTCAAAATAAACAGCAGGATCAGATAATCAGGAGAGTCCGCAAGGAAACTCCTCGGAGGGCATCCGCCTTAACATTCTTAGTGCCAGGAAGAAAGGAAACCACAAAATTAAAACGTGTGAAAAACAAGGCCCACTGGCCTGTCTAGGATTGGTCGCTTGGCAGATTCCAGATAGACCAGATTCTTATGGTCCGTAAGGACCACCACCTGATGTTTGGCTCCCTCCAGCCAATGTCTCCACTCTTCAAAAAGCCCACTTGATGGCCAATAACTCCCGATTACCCCACGTCATTAATTACGTTCAGTAGGAGAAAAATTTTCGAGAGAAAAAGGCCAAGGGTTACTTTAGAGGTCTCTGGATCTTTTGGGACAAAACGCACCTGCCCCAATTTCAGAGGCATCAACCTCCACCTGAAATGGCAGAGAAACATCAGGCTGCCGTAGAACAGGAGCAGAAGTGAATCTCTGCTTAAGTTCTGAATGCAGAGACTGCCTAGGAGGCCAATTCACCACATCAGAACCCTTTCTGGTCAAATCAGTTAATGGTTTAACAATAACAGAGAAATTACCAATAAATTTACGATAAAAATTGGCAAAACCCAAAAATCTCTAAAGAGCCTTTAATGAAGTGGTTGGACCAATCACAGATGGCCTGAACCTTGACCGGGTCCATTTCAATACAGATGGGGACAAAAAGGAATCCCAGAAATGAATCCTCTGTACGCCCAAAAGACACTTTGATCCCTTCACATACAGAGCATTCTCTCTCAAAATCTGGATTACAGTTCGAACATGTTTCACATGAGAGTCCCAGTCATTAGAAAAATCAAGATTCATCCAAATAAAACAATCAGAAATTTATCCACAAAATCCCTGAAAAAGTCATTCATGAAGGACTGGAAGACGGAAGGAGCATTAGTGAGCCCAAAGGGCTCCCTAGGTACCTCAAAATGCCCTTCAGGGGTATTGAATGCCGTCTTCCATTATTCCCGTGCTTAATGCGAATAAGTTTATACGCCCCCCTGAGTCAAGTTGGTAAACCAAGTAGCGTTTTTCACCCTGGAAAACAGGTCAGAAATCAAGGGTAACGGGTATTTGATATTTCACAGTAATATTGTTCAAGAGACGATAATCAATACACGGCCTTAATGAACCATTTTTTGGCCACAAAGAAAAAACCGGCACCTAAGGGTGAAGAGGATGGTCTGATATGACCCTTCTCCAATGATTCCTTGATATAAGACCGCAAGCGTCATGTTAGGTACAGACAGTTAAAAAAAAGGGACCTTTAGGGAATTTCTACCCGGCATAATTCAATAGCGCAGTCATAGCTCTATGGGGAGGAAGGGCAGATTTACTTTGCTAAAACTCAAAAAATCAAACAAAAAGCGGAACTCCTGAGCCTGGGGGGAGGCAGAAAAAACAGGAGTGTTTGGTTTAAACCATTGGCAGCCCCAACGGTTAAGACCAGATTTAATCAAAAAAAGGGATTATGAGCTTAAAAGGGAAACCCAGCACGTAATGTCATGCAGATTATTAAACCAAAATTTGAGCACTTGGTGATCAGGTTCAACCCCATTATCACCTGGTAAAAACTGGGGTTTATTCTTGCCAAAGGGGAGAACGATCCCCAGTAGGGGAATAGACTTCTGAGGGGTATAAGGAAAAACCCCCAACGTTTAGCAAAATATAATCCATCAGGTTAAAGCTGCTCCAAACCGGAAAGCCTGAGCAGAAAATGGGACAGAAGCATATCAGATACGTTAAAAAAAACTTAGTCTGAACACTACCCAAGACAACTGAGCGTGCAAAACGTCTTCCCCGCTTAGGGCAGACTGAAAAGCTGAGAGGCCACCACAGTAAAACATAACCATTGCGCTTTCGAAACTATGACCTGTGCCCCAACACCACTCTATCACACTGCTGGGTTCGAAGCGGTTCACAAGGCAACACCATTCCACGCATACTTCTCCGTCCGAAAACATCTGTCAATTTGAATCGCAAGACATAGAACTTAGACCAAAGGGGCAAGGAATCCCCCTAACATCCTTTACATTATCTGACAGACCCTTCCGGAAAAAGGGCCGCCCAAAACGCGTCATTCCCCTTTGGTAGGATGCCCACCCTAGGAATCCTGACATATAACAGCGTTCCTCAAGCCCCTGCTTAATGCCAACAAAGTTTTTTCAGCCTGACAGTGACATTAGGCTCATCGTACAAAACCCCAAAGCTGAAAAAAACGCTCAAATCACTCAAACAGGATCCCAGGTGTCAGGGAAAAAGCCCAATCCTGAGGGCCCGGCAGGAGAAGATGACAATTTGACCTGTGCCTGCTTTCCCCCTGGGACTTAGATTTTAAGGCAAAAAAACAATTTACATTATTTTTGAATTCAAAACTTAGCTCGATCCCCTAAAAACAAATCTGGCATGGGATCCTAGGTTCCCAAAGGCAACCTAGCAAATGGGTTTTGCAATACTCCGAATTCATGGGCAAGCTGATCCAACCCCAGAAACTGTGCAAACCTCCATTGAGAGGGAAAAAAAAAAAAAAAAAATCCTCAGCACCCATTGAGAGGGAAAAAAAAAAATGCAACAAAACAGGAAAAAAAAAAAAAAAATCTCTGAAATCTCAACTTTTTTTTACAATATTTTTCCTTCTGTGAGTACAATTAATTTTCAGTTTAGGCCGGGATATGTTATGTTTCGGTGTGGGAGGCAGGCAAAAAGGCAATACACCGGCAGTTGGAATTATGAGATTGCAGTCCCGAATAACCCCCAAAACAACAGAGGCAGCCGTGGGGGTTCCTACGTTGGCCAAAACGCCTGTCACAGGAGAAACTAACTACACTAAGATAAAAAGAAAAGCTTTGCCCCGGGCAGAACCCCAAAAAATAAAAGCCCCAAAAGTAATGGGGTTAACAAGAGGAAATACTGACACAGAAAGAAAATGATGGCAAACGCTGGGGCCCAAACTACAAAATAGAAAGGTAGGAAGGGAATTACTGCAATCCCAAGAAAACCCTGAAAAGCACCAACTTACTAATTTCAAATCCTGAATCACACGACCTCTACCACCTAAATTATTCCGGTGTAACAAAATAAAACAGCAGCCACTGAAAAACTAAAAAAAGAAAAAAACAAAATCGTGGCTGAACTAAAAACTGAGAGGGCAGAACCCCCAGGGGACCCAGAAGGCCCCCAAAGAAGTGCAGGACAAAATGCAAAAATAAGCACAAACACAAAAGAAGCAAAAGTCTTCTGTAGCAGGAGATGCAGCGACACAGAGGCTCAAGGGAAGGGAATGAAGGATTCGCCAAACAATTGATCACGGAAACCCTGATGGGAAAAGACTCCTTATTAGACCTCAGTAAACCTGATTCCCACCCCCCCCACAAAATCTTCAAGCAAACCCTTTAACCCCCCCAGGGGACCTTGCCAGAACTCACCCAAAACCCATTCCACCAAAATTTAGCACCAGTGGGCATGTTATCCTGACATGTGTGACTAGCACTTTTTGTGTAAGTTCGTTTGACGTTATAGAATTAGTTGTCAGTAAAAATTGATTGCATTTTACTTTCCCTAACAAATTTTGATTTGGGGGTAGGGATTGCCGTGGGTGGACCGGAGGCAAGCGGAGGGGACCTTCCGGTTCTTTAAGCAATTTATTAAACTTCTAACTTGCTGTCAAACAGAAAACAAAAACAGCCTTCTTCGGAAAAGTAACAGAAAAACAGTATAACGTCTGGTACTCAAAAGAGTTCTCTTCTGCACACACACTGGAGTCTCCTCGAACTCCCACACTGGAATTTAAAAACCCCAGCCATCCACCCCGTGGTCCGCAGGGCTTTTATATCGCAGCATCCAGAACACAGACACATGACTGGTCTGTGGCAATGACCTCATCAAGGCCTCAAACCCCATACGGTAGGTATCTCCTTCCTTCCACTTTATGTGTTATAATACGCTCATACCTCCCCCCTTGCCAAGCCGGGGCTTGGCACATTTCATTCACCGCTAGAAACTCTTTTCATCGTTCCACAATTAACCGTCTGTCAAGTTTGGCTTAGGTCACTGAGTCCCTGAGCTAATTGAGGTGCACTGCCTCAACCTCTATTTCAGGCCATCATGTCCTGTCTTTTCCACTTCGTACTTTCACTCTGAAGCAAACTTCTGCGCCTCTATATTACGGTTAAGGTGGTGCTTTTTTTTTCCCCCCCAAATTTGCAGCTGTCTGTTGACTGCTCCTCCTCAATTTTAGCTGTTCATTCTTTCCTGGGCACCTCCAGGAAGCCGGATTTCCCAGGTTTTCCCCCAAACCCCTCCGAATTGGAGGTTTTTTGTTGGCTCCCGACGTCTCTGTTCTCCGGAGGCATTTGGGTGGCGGTCCCTTGTGATTTTCTTCCCCGTTGAGGCCCCTTTTTTGGTATTTTCTCCAGTTCCTCCCTCCGTTGCGGAAAGGAGAGCGCAAAACCGTTCGGTTTCCCGACTGTCGGGATTTCCTGAGCTGGGCATTGCTCCTTCTCTTTTGGAGTTCTTTGAGAATTTTCTCTTATCCTCGCCCGCAGCGGGGCTCCTCCTCTCTCCTAGAAGTTCCTGCTGTGCTTCTCCGGGCGCTCTGAACATCTCCGTATCTTTCATGGATTTGGTTCCCCCGTTTGACCAAGTTGACTTTGACTTTAGAGACTTCCTTCTCCAGGTCCTCCCTCGTTGCTCATTCCCTTGTCTCCTTATCCTTCTCGCCCGACGTTTTTAAGCGTCGTCTCATGGACTTGCTCCTTTTATCCAGTAAGGTGCACCACCTTTCCTCCTTATTTCTCTTCTTTGGCGTATGGCGTTGGCCTTCCTGGCCCTGCGGTGAGGAGGAGAACTGCCACTTGACCCGACTCCACCTTTTCAATCGCTTTCACTTGCGGTTTAGTTACAGTCTGATGGATTATTCCCACTCCCCCTGTCACTTGGAACAGCAAGCCCACTAACCAGGGGTCGGCCCCTTTCCGGAGCTACCATTTTTCCCTTTGGTCCTATATTTGGTCCCCCCCAAACCGCACTTTGGTCGAGCCCACTTTCTTACGGTCCCAGGCACGGTATCTTTGCTTTAGGGGTTGCTTCCTCTGTTTTCCCCACCACACTACAGAAACCACTACAGCGCCTGCAGGGTGGGCCCCTCCTGGGTCTTTCTGGTCCCTTTGCCAATCAGCCAGTCCTTCGTCCCATACCTCCAAAAACCCTTTAAAATCCTGGCCTATTTTATTGGGTAGGTAGTCGGGAAAGGGAATAGGGTTGAATAATAGTGGACGT
>JARQOD010006657.1:0-41977 GCA_033576555.1 Oophaga sylvatica | reverse complement strand
GGCCGGTCCCCACTTGAAACACTGGGGGGGGGCAAGCCTTGTGGTCCCCATTTGTAACACGGGGGCCCGGATAGAGCCTTGTGGCCCCCCACTTGAAAACACAGGGGCCAGGACGGCCTTTTTGGGCCCCCAAATTGAAAACACTGGGACCAGGATGAGCCTTGTGGTCCCCATTTGTAAACAGGGGAAGGCAGAGCCTTGTGGCCCCCATTTTAAACAGGGGGCCAAGATGAGCCTTGGGGTCCCCACTGAACATGGGCCGGGGACAGACCCTTGGGGTCCCACTTGAAAACACGGGGACCAAAAGGGCCCTTGCGGTCCCCATTTGTAACACTGGGGCCAGGATAGAGCCTTGTGGTCCCCACTTGTAACACTGGGGCCAGGACAGAGCCTTGTGGTCCCCACTTGTAACAATGGGGCCAGGACAGAGCCTTGTGGTCCCCACTTGTAACACAGGGGACAGGACAGAGCCTTGTGGTCCCACTTGTAACACAGGGGCCAAGACAGAGCCTTGTGGTCCCCACTTGTAACAAAGGGGACAGGACAGAGCCTTGTGGTCCCCACTTGTAACACAGGGGCCAGGACAGAGCCTTGTGGTCCCCACTTGTAACACAGGGGACAGGACAGAGCCTTGTGGTCCCCACTTGTAACACTGGGGCCAGGACAGAGTCTTGTGGTTCCCACTTGTAACATTGGGGCCAGGACAGAGCCTTGCGGTCCCCACTTGTAACAAAGGGGACAGGACAGAGCCTTGCGGTCCCCACTTGTAACAATGGGGCCAGGACAGAGCCTTGTGGTCCCCACTTGTAACACAGGGGACAGGACAGAGCCTTGTGGTCCCCACTTGTAACACAGGGGCCAAGACAGAGCCTTGTGGTCCCCACTTGTAACAAAGGGGACAGGACAGAGCCTTGTGGTCCCCACTTGTAACACAGGGGCCAGGACAGAGCCTTGTGGTCCCCACTTGTAACACAGGGGACAGGACAGAGCCTTGTGGTCCCCACTTGTAACACTGGGGCCAGGACAGAGTCTTGTGGTTCCCACTTGTAACATTGGGGCCAGGACAGAGCCTTGTGGTCCCCACTTGTAACAAGGGGACAGGACAGAGCCTTGTGGTCCCCACTTGTAACAAAGGGGACAGGACAGAGCCTTGTGGTCCCCACTTGTAACAAAGGGGACAGGACAGAGCCTTGTGGTCCCCACTTGTAACAATGGGGCCAGGACAGAGCCTTGTGGTCCCACTTGTAACACAGGGGTCAGGACAGAGCCTTGTGGTCCCCACTTGTAACACAGGGGCCAAGACAGAGCCTTGTGGTCCCCACTTGTAACAAAGGGGACAGGACAGAGCCTTGTGGTCCCACTTGTAACACAGGGGCCAGGACAGAGCCTTGTGGTCCCCACTTGTAACACAGGGGACAGGACAGAGCCTTGTGGTCCCCACTTGTAACACTGGGGCCAGGACAGAGTCTTGTGGTTCCCACTTGTAACATTGGGGCCAGGACAGAGCCTTGTGGTCCCCACTTGTAACAAAGGGGACAGGACAGAGCCTTGTGGTCCCCACTTGTAACAAAGGGGACAGGACAGAGCCTTGTGGTCCCCACTTGTAACAAAGGGGACAGGACAGAGCCTTGTGGTCCCCACTTGTAACAAAGGGGACAGGACAGAGCCTTGTGGTCCCCACTTGTAAAACTGGGGCCAGGACAGAGCCTTGTGGTCCCCACTTGTAACAAAGGGGACAGGACAGAGCCTTGAGGTACCCCACTTGTAACACTAGGGCCAAGACAGAGCCTTGTGGTCCCCACTTGTAACACTGGGGCCAGGACTGAGCCTTGTGGTCCCCACTTGTAACAAAGGGGACAGGACAAAGCCTTGCGGTCCCCACTTGTAACACTGGGGCCAGGACAGAGCCTTGTGGTCCCCACTTGTAACACTGGGGCCAGGACAGAGCCTTGTGGTCCCCACTTGTAACACTGGGGCCAGGACAGAGCCTTGTGGTCCCCACTTGTAACACTGGGGCCAGGACAGAGCCTTGTGGTCCCCACTTGTAACACTGGGGCCAGGACAGAGCCTTGTGGTATCCCACTTGTAACACAGGGGACAGGACAGAGCCTTGTGGTAC
The DNA here is from genome assembly GCA_033576555.1 of Oophaga sylvatica. Taxonomy (NCBI): domain Eukaryota; kingdom Metazoa; phylum Chordata; class Amphibia; order Anura; family Dendrobatidae; genus Oophaga; species Oophaga sylvatica. The sequence continues at coordinate 39,858 of JARQOD010006657.1, read as the reverse complement.
CCCACTTGTAACACTGGGGCCAGGACAGAGCCTTGTGGTATCCCACTTGTAACACAGGAGACAGGACAGAGCCTTGTGGTACCACACACCTTGTCAATCCCATACTTGGTCGTTTCTTCAATAAGGATAGCATGAGATACTTTATTAAATGCTTTGCTGAAGTCCAGATATACTATATCTACCGCATTTCCCTAATCCACCCAGTCAGTGATTCCATCATAGGACATTTGATTAGTCTGACATGACTTGTTTGCTACAAACCCATGCCGACTCTGGTTAATTACTGTATTCTTATCCAGGTACTTACATACACGCTGTTTAATAATTTGGTCAAAGATCTTTCCTGGTATAGAAGTAAGGTTCACTGGCCTGTAATTTCCTGGCTCCATCTTCTTTCCTTTTTTGCAGGTGGGGATAACATTTGCCCTTCTCCAATCTACTGGAACCTCTGTTCTCTAGGTTTTTTCAGAGATTCTGGCTAGTGGTTCTGCAATTTCCTCTGCTAACTCTTTCAGTACCGTAAGATGTAATTCATCTGGACCAGGAGATTTAAATTCATGTAAATTAGCTCCGTGTTCCTCACCATCTCTCGGTTTATGGATAGTGTGGATTTTTTTATCCCTTCGATGGCCCCGTGAAGATCAGTTGATGTTACAATTACTTTCTTAGAGAACACAGATACAAAATAGGAATTTTAAAGTTCGGCTTCTCAACATCATTTTTGACCACTTCACCCTTTTCATCCTGTAAAAATCCTATAGCATCTTTGACTTTTGCTTTTGACATACCCCCAAATCCTTTTTTTGTTTTTGGTCTCCCTTTTGAGCTTCACTTCATTATTGGCTTTAGCTCTTCTAACTCTTGCCCTGCGTTCCATGCAGACAGCATTCTATTCTTCTTTAGATATGCCCCCTCTTTCCATTTTAATTTACATTTCTTTTTTTCCTTTTTAACAAGTGATAAATTCTGTGTTCATCCATCCAGGTCTCTTTAATGCTTCCAATTCTTCCTTCTTTTGGGATTGTTACCGATTGTGCGGTGAGAATTTCATTTAGTAAAATCTCCCATCCTCCTTGGACATTTCTGTCCTTTAGAACATTCGGCCATTGGATGTTTCCCACCCTCTTTCTGAGCCCATTAAAATCTGCCTTTCTGAAGTCCAACCTTAAAGTCTGAGTCCTCGCTGGTCTTTCTCCCTTGTAATCCGAAATTCGAGGATAGACTGATTGCTGCCTCTAAATTCACAGCCACCTTTACTTTCTCAACTATTTTCTCCTCGTTTTATCCTCTGCCCGTTTCTCTCGGCGCTCCCCATCACACACCAGTTTCTCTCGGCGCTCCCATCACACGCCCGTTCCCCTCAGTGCTAGCCATCCCCTGCCGTTCACCGTCGGTGCTCGCCATCCCACACCCATTTCTCTTGGTGCTCCCATCCCACCCCCGTTTCTCTCGGCGCCCGCCATCACACGCCCGTTCCTCTCGGCACTCCCCATCACACGCCCGTTCCTCTTGGTGCTAGCCATCACCTGCCCGTTCATCCTCGGTGCTCGCCATCCCACGCCCGTTTCTCTTGGCGCTCCCCATCACACGTCCGTTTCTCTCGGCGCTCCCCATCACACGCCCGTTTCTCTCGGCGCTCCCCATCACACGCCCATTTCTCTCGGCGCTCCACATCACACGCCCGTTTCTCTCGGCGCTCCACATCACACGCCCGTTTCTCTCGGCGCTCCACATCACACGCCCGTTCCCCTCGGTGCTAGCCATCCCCTGCCCGTTCACCCTCGGTGCTCGCCATTCCACACCCATTTCTCTTGGTACTCCCCATCCCACCCCCGTTTCTCTCGGCGCTCGCCATCCCACGCCCGTTTCTCTTGGTGCTCCCCATCCCCGTTTCTCTCGGCGCTCGCCATCACACGCCCGTTTCTCTTGGCGCTCCCCATCCCACACCCGCTTCTCTCGGCGCTCGCCATCACACGCCCGTTCCTCTCGGTGCTAGCCATCACCTGCCCGTTCATCCTCGGTGCTCGCCATCCCACGCCGTTTCTCTTGGCGCTCCCCATCACACGTCCGTTTCTCTCGGCGCTCCCCATCACACGCCCATTTCTCTCAGCGCTCCCCATCACACGCCCGTTTCTCTCGGCGCTCCCCATCACACGCCCGTTCCTCTCGGTGCTCCCCATCACTCGCCCGTTTCTCTTGGCGCTCCCCATTCCACACCCGCTTCTCTCGGCGCTCGCCATCACACACCCGTTCCCCTCGGCGCTCCCCATCACTCGCCCTTTCCCCTCGGCGCTCCCCATCACACGCCCGTTTCTCTCGGTGCTCCCCATCCCCAACCCGTTACTCACTTTTGCTTAACTTGGCGACCTTTTGCGCCTTCTCTGTATTAGGTGAGGAGCGTTTCTCATCAGGACTGTTGTCGGAGAGACTCTGGTTGGCCGCACGCTTCTTGGCACGCCGAGAAGTAGTGGAGGGTGACACTTTAGAGTCTTTCTGGGCATCTCGGCGAGGCAGGCAGTCGGACCCTACATGAAAGGATTTACATCAAATTTAGCTACTCTGAGGGCTCTGGTGGCCCTCACTTCTGTATCGGGAGGCATGGCGTGTCAACCGCCTGCCAGGTACCATACAACTGCCGGCCACCACCTGCTGCAACACAATATGAGGTGCTGGATAACCCCTTATAATCCGGTCACTTCCAAACTGGCTTCTGTTTCTCTCAGGCTGCAGGACCTCGGCTGTCTGCTGCTTTCTGCCCGCTGTGGTGTATTGCGAGAGTGACTGCAGAATACGGGAGCGCAGCTCTGGATGTTACTAGACTATACACCATGTGTAGGCGAGAAGCAGAGGAGGATGATGAGGAGCATAGTCCGGCCCCAGTGACCTACCTGCCCGGAGTGCGCTGCACTGCCAGCACCTTTCCTTAGATAAGACGTTCACTGCTTTGCACTGCGGGAGAGACAACAGAGAAGGTGAGAGGAGAAGCAGGGCCCGCACGTCCCGCCGACCCGGGGCCACATCTCACCTGCTGACAGTTCCACGGTCTGAATTGGACTTATACTTCAGACTGACTTTCTTTCCTTTAAAATGTAGGACGCCCTAAAAACCGAAAGAAACATATAAAACAGCAAACAAAGAGGCGGGAAGCGAGCACAGAACAGGCAGCAACGTATTCCTTGTGCAGAAACTGACCAAAAGTGTCAGAAAAACTAAGTGACCCCGAGCATATACGGCGTGCACAGCCCTTGTCAGGGACGCGTCCACGCAGAGCGTCTGCCGTCCATCACTGTGTAATGAGCAGTTCTGAAGCCTTCACTTCTCACCATTGTAAGATCTCTGCCGACCCTCAGCCTGGACCGTGTTACAATGTGTCAGTGTACAGTCATGGCCAAAAGTTTTGAGAATGACACAAATATTAATTTTTACAAAGTCTACTGCTTCACTTTTTCTAATGGCAATTTGCATAGACTCCAGAATGTTATAAAGAGTGATCAGCTTAACAGCAATTACTTGCAAAGTCAATATTTGGCTAGAAAATGAACTTTATCCCCCAAAACACATTTCAACATCATTGCAGCCCTGCCTTAAAAGGACCCGCTAACCTCTTTTCAGTGATTGCTCCATTAACACAGGTGTGGGTGTTGATGAGGACATGGCTGGAGATCAATCTGTCATGATTAAGTAAGAATGACACCACTGGACACTTTAAAAGGAGGCTGGTGCTTGGCATCATTGTTTCTCTTCTGTTAACCATGGCTATCTCTAAAGAAACACGTGCAGTCATCATTGCAATGCACAAAAATGGCCTAACAGGGAAGAGTATCGCAGCTAGAAAGATTGCACCTCAGTCAACAATCTATCGCATCATCAAGAACTTCAAGGAGAGAGGTTCCATTGTTGCCAAAAAGGCTCCAGGGCGCCCAAGAAAGACCAGCAAGCGCCAGGACCGTCTCTTAAAAGTGTTTCAGCTGCGGGATCGGGCTACCAGCAGTGCAGAGCTTGCTCAGGAATGGCAGCAGGCAGGTGTGAGTGCATCTGCACGCACTGTGAGGCGGAGACTCTTGGAGCAAGGCCTGGTCTCAAGGAGGGCAGCAAAGAAGCCACTTCTCTCCAGAAAAAAACATCATGGACAGACTGATATTCTGCAAAAGGTACAGGCAGTGGACTGCTGAGGACTGGGGTAAAGTTATTTTCTCTGATGAATCCCCTTTTCGATTGTTTGGGACATCAGGAAAACGCCTCATTCGGAGAAGACAAGGTGAGCGCTACCACCAGTCTTGTCTCATGCCAACTGTTAAGCATCCTGAAACCATTCATGTGTGGGGTTGCTTCTCAGCCAAGGGAATCGGCTCTCTCACAGTCTTGCCTAAAAACACAGCCATGAATAAAGAATGGTACCAGAATGTCCTCCAAGAGCAACTTCTCCCAACCCTCCAAGAGCAGTTTGGTGATCAACAATGCCTTTTCCAGCATGATGGAGCACCTTGCCATAAAGCAAAGGTGATAACTAAATGGCTCAGGGAACAAAACAGAGATTTTGGGTCCATGGCCTGGAAACTCCCCAGATCTTAATCCCATTGAGAACTTGTGGTCAATCATCAAGAGACGGGTGGACAAACAAAAACCTAAAAATTCTGACAAAATGAAAGCACTGATTGTGCAAGAATGGACTGCTATCAGTCAGGATTTGCTCCAGAAGTTGATTGAGAGCATGCCAGGGAGAATTGCAGAGGTCCTGAAGAAGAAGGGTCAACACTGCAAATATTGACTTGCTGCATTAACTCATTCTAACTGTCAATATAAGCTTTTGTTACTCATATGTTTGCAATTATTATATTTCTGTCTGTGATAAAAACATCTGTCAAACACACATAAAAACCATAGGGCAGCATATCATGTGAAAATAGAATATTTGTGTCATTCTCAAAACTTGACACTGCACGGTGCCCCATCCTCTGACCTGGCATACAAGCGGTAGGTCTCACCTACACTGATACATTGTAACAACCCCCCAGTTGTGGGAGAATCAGATTCTTGGTGCACAATTAATGGACAGCAATCTCCAAAATAGAGAGGAAGGAGAACCGTGCAATACACAGTGACCAACGTCCATGGGTTGGACCGGCCCTTTAAGAGAAAACTCAGCTGACAGCGTGTTATTGTACACGGGCCGGAGACGCTGGAATCACCTTCTCCGGGTGATGGGAAATCTGCGGCAAATCTGATGCCGCTCGGCATCGCTGCTCTCTGGAAGGATAGAAAATCTACGACCCATCAGCAGAACACAGAGGACATGTCCCAGCAGCTGCTGCGATCCAGACCGGGGGGCCGACGCACCCTGGAGACACTCGTGATCAGATCACGCCATCTCTTCTCACAGAACGGACTTCAGCTCTTCAGCAGCCGCCATCTTCACTTCCACCGTTAGATGTGATGAGGAGATGCCGCGGTACAGCCATGAGATTACAAAAGCCGCCATTCCCATTAGTCCACTATCCTGGGATCCTCGCTCACCCCGGACCCTCCATGCTGGGTCTGATCCCCCTCACACTACACCCACTACAGAGGGAGCGCGGGCCTCACACACAACCTCGCTTCTGTAGAGCTAGAATAGTAAGTACACCCCGAGGTGCAGACTCGCCTGTATGCTGATGTGTACAGCGATCCCCCCGCACACATCAGCTCTGTTCCTGTACGACCATATCACACATCACCTGGAGATCGCTGCAGTGCCGGAATATCAGAGATTCTGCCATAAAAGTACAGTCTATGGTGACATAAAGCCGCCATATAGGCTCTGCCACATGCACTTTAGTACAGGCCTCTCCAGCAGGCAGCCTGGAGTCAGCAGGTCTTTACATACGGCGCCACCAGGCTGCCCAGCCGGGGACAGAGACCCAGCACCACCAGGTCGCTCAGCCGGGGACAGAGACCCCGGCACCACCAGGTCACTCAGCTGGGGACAGAGAATCCCGGCACCACCAGGCCGCTCAGCCGGGGACAGAGACCCCGGCACCACCAGGTCGCTCAGCCGGGGACAGAGACCCTGGCACCCCAGGTCGCTCAGCTGGGGACAGAGAATCCCGGCACCACCAGGCCGCTCAGCCGGGGACAGAGACCCCGGCACCACCAGGCCGCTCAGCCGGGGACAGAGACCCCGGCACCACCAGGCCGCTCAGCCGGGGACAGAGACCCCGGCACCACCAGGCCGCTCAGCCGGGGACAGAGACCCCGGCACCACCAGGCCGCTCAGCCGGGGACAGAGACCCCGGCACCACCAGGCCGCTCAGCCGGGGACAGAGACCCCGGCACCACCAGGCCGCTCAGCCGAGGACAGAGACCCCGGCACCACCAGGCCGCTCAGCCGAGGACAGAGACCCCGGCACCACCAGGCCGCTCAGCCGGGGACAGAGACCCCGGCACCACCAGGCCGCTCAGCCGGGGACAGAGACCCCGGCACCACCAGGCCGCTCAGCCGGGGACAGAGACCCCGGCACCACCAGGCCGCTCAGCCGGGGACAGAGACCCCGGCCCTAGCACGAGTGTGCCACACTACAAAGCCCAGAGCAGCAGATCTAAGACCCAATAGGCTCCTCGATGTCACCACACGGCACCCATGCTCCGCACCCCTTGACATTACTCGGCGTCCACGTCCCTCGACGTCACCATCCAACGGACCCACCAGAGATAACGCCTTCCCCAAACCATCCCTACTGGCAGAGATCACATCCCAGGAGATGATCCCCAACTAAATGCCACATTATGACATCAGATGCCAAATCTAGCGGCTGCTGGAGCCTTAAGTGAAAGCCTTACAAGGGGCCCCATCTGGGGGGCAGTTAGCAGCACCTACGACAATAGCAGCGGAGGAGACCCCTCAGCATGTGCAGCATTACTGCACTCCCGTTTATCGGCACATTATATCAAGTACTTTCCTCTCCTCATTGTAAGTTACTGGGTGCTGCATCCCCGCCGCTAAAAATATTCCCAGCAGACTCGCCACCGTGGGCAAGGGGACAGCAGACTCGCCACCGCAGCAAGGGGGACAGCAGACTCACCGCCGCCGCGGGGAGGAGAAAGCAGACTCACCGATGCCTCGGGGATGGGACAGCACTCACCGATGCCGCAGGGACGGGACAGCACTCACTGATGCCGCAGGGACGGGACAGCAGACTCACCGCCGCCGCGGGGACGGGACAGCAGACTCACCACCGCAGGAACAGGACAGCAGACTCCCGCCGCCGCGGGGACGGGACAGCAGACTCACCGATGCCGCGTGGACGGGACAGCAGACTCACCGACGGCGTGGGGAGGAGACAGCAGAATCACTGATGCCGCAGGGAGGGACAGCACAGCAGACTCCTCGCCGCCGCGGGGAGGGACAGCAGATTCACCGATGCTGCGACGGGACAGCAGACTCACCGCCGCCGCGGGGACGGGACAGCACTCACCGACGCTGCAGGGATGGACAGCAGACTCACCACCGCAGGAACGGGACAGCAGACTCACCGATGCCGTGTGGGACGGGACAGCAGACTCACCACCGCCGTGGGGACGGGACAGCAGACTCACACCGCCGTGGGGAGGGGACAGCAGACTCCCCGCCACCGCGGGGAGGAGACAGCAGACTCACTGATGCCGCGGGGAGGGGACAGCACAGCAGATCCCACCGCCGCGTGGACGGGACAGCAGACTCTCCCGCCACCGCGGGGAGGGACAGCAGATTCACCGACGCCGCGGGGAGGGGACGCAGACTCTACCGACGCCGCGGGGAGGAGACAGCAGACTCACCGACGCCGCGGGGAGGAGACAGCAGACTCACCGACGCCGCGGGGAGGAGACAGCAGACTCACTGGAGGTAATATACTGCATCCGCCGCTGGGATATATACACACGTTATATACCGCGTCCTCCGCTGGCTATACACACAGGTTATATACCACGTCCTCCGCTGGGCTATATACACAGGTTATATACCGCGTCCTCCGCTGGGCTATATACACAGGTTATATACCGCGTCCTCCGCTGGGCTATATACAGACAGGTTATACACTGCATCCTCCGCTGGGCTATATACACAGGTTATATACCGCGTCCTCCGCTGGGCTATATACAGACAGGTTATACACCGCGTCCTCCGCTGGGCTATATACAGACAGGTTATATATCGCGCAGATGTTCCCACAGTGTGTCAGGGTCAGGTAAATGGCTGCACCCTACAAACTAGCGGAACGTCTACTGGGGCCATAGGAGACCCCGAGTTTTCCCAGTTTCCCTCCATCTTTCCAGGGCACCGCTGCACAGGTGAAGTAACCTTGTTGGCTTCCATGCATCCGACGGCCTCTTCCACGAGGGAAAACTCCACGCAGACAGAGCCGGAGCTGTAACCTGGGGACAGCATGTGATAGACGGGATGTCAGTCAGTATTACGTCCAAAAAAAATAGCATTTAATTCCACCCCTCCTTCCCCCAAAACAGACAGTGTGCTCCCCGACATACTGAACGTAGAGTACAATGGGACATGGAGGGAGTACCACAACCAGGACCACATTCACCCAACACACAAGTCTCAGCATCCCCCATAATAACCTTACTGAACATACAGCCCCCGAGCAGCAGCGTCCATAGCATCGTCCCCCGGCAGAGATGGGGGTCACGTGACAGGACTGGACAAGACTTCTCAGAGCCTCAGTCCATACATATACAGTCATGGTCGAAACTGTTGGCACCCTTGAAACTGTTCCAGAAAATGAAGTATTTCTCCCAGATAATTATTACAATTCTCCATGTTTTCTTATACTCCAGTTCATTTCCTTTGTGTTTATTGGAATACCACAAAAAAAACTGAGAAAAAAAAGGTGTGAGGGACGAGGGAGACTCCATTTTCATTTATTAATTTTAGGCCCAATATATTATCCACTCCTGAACTGTGGCCCCCACCCATGGAATAAGTACACAAACTCCCAAAAGAACAGGACCTGCCATATGCCAGAGAACTAGAGGCCATGCATTAGTTAAGGCGAGGAGGAAAAGAGCTGGGACCACCTGCAGTCTTTTGTGCAAGGCGGCCAACATCAACCAGCCATCAAGGGAAACTCCAGATACTTAGGCACCGACACCCAGAGATGAATTATGAGAGTACAGTGCATCTCAGGGTTGAGTCCTATATACTACCAGAACCCGGAAGCCTCCGCACGCATCCCCGCGTCTCATCTTTCTCTATCGGTCCCGGATACCGAGCTATCGAGACTGACTCTGCAGAACCACTTAGTAATATAGTTATCAAGGCCAAAAAAGCCATTTGTCATCCAGTTCAGCCTATATTCCATCAGAATAAATCCCCAGATTACGTCCTTCTAAAGAACCTAATAACTGTAAGACACAATATTGTTACGCTCCAGGAAGACATTCAGGCCTCTCCTGAACCCCTCCACTGAGTTCACCATCACCACCTCCTCAGGAGAGGAATTCCAGATTCTCACTGCCTAACAGTAAAGAATCCTCTTCTATGTTGGTGGAGAAACCTTTTCTCCTCCAGACGCAGAGAATGCCCTTGTGACCGTCACCTTCCTTGGTATAAACAGATCCTCGGAGAGATATTTGTATTGTCCCCTTATATACTTATACATGGTTATTAGATCGCCCCTCAGTCGTCTTTTTTCTAGACTAAATGATCCTAAATTTACTAATCTCTCTGGGTATTGTAGTTCCTCCATCACCTTTATTAATTTTGTTGCCCTCCTTTGTACTCGCTCTAGTTCCATTATATCCTTCCTGAGCACCGGTGCCCAAAAACTGTCCACAGTCCTCCATGTGCAGTGTAACCAGGGATTTGTACAGAGGCAGTATAATGCTCTCATCATGTGTATCCAGACCTCTTTTAATGCTCCCCATGATCCTGTTTGCCTTGGCAGACGCTGCCTGGCACTGGCTGCTCCAGGTAAGTTTATCATTCTCTAGGATCCCCCAGTCCTTCTCCATGTCAGATTTACCCAGTGGTTTCCCGTTCAGAGTGTAATGGAGATATTGATTCCTTCTTCCCATGTGTATAACCTTACATTTATCATTGGTAAACCCCATCTGCCACCTTTCAGCCCAAGTTTCCAACTTATCCAGATCCATCTGTAGCAGAATACTATCTTCTCTTGTACTGACTGCTTTACATAGTTTTGTATCATCTGCAAATATCGATATTTTACTGTGTAAACCTTCTACCAGATCGTTAATAAATATGTTGTAGAGAATAGATCCCAACACCGACCCCACTGGTCACAGCGTCCCCTGCGGTAGCCACTGGTCACAGCGCCCCCTGCGGTACCCCACTGGTCACAGCGCCCCCTGCGGTACCCCACTGGTCACAGCGCCCCCTGCGATACCCCACTGGTCACAGCGCCCCCTGCGGTACCCCACTGGTCACAGCGCCCCCTGCGGTACCCCACTGGTCACAGCGCCCCCTGCGGTCCCCACTGGTCAAGTTAGGACTCTCCATATTGGTCCAGCCTCAATGAACCCGTTGAGACGTCAGTGTCCCGTTTGGACCTCCCCGAGGAAGTTATGACTCATCCCAGCTATTGGGCCTTACTTCAGCTAGGAAGTCAAGGGAGGAGATTTCAGTTCGACCCAGAGGGACGGTGACAAATATGGGAGGGGGTGAGCTAGGGGTTAAAAGCTAGCTACACATGTTTAGCCAATGTCATTGTTCTGCCGTGGAAGCCGCGTCATGTCACAAGTGGAGACGGACCAGAAATTAAGAAAGTGCCTGTGGACTCAACGCTTCCCTGGGGCCCACATGCTTTAAGGAATGGTAACATGACACATACAGCTAACTGCTATCCCCAACCTGTACCCTACCTTTATCAGTACTTCTGGCTGTAATATCTGTATACTACTCTGTGTATATCTGTATTATCAAGTGCGCCTTTCGGCAATTAAAATATCAAGTTTGGGCTGCTCTTACCTCGAAGTCTGTGAGTCCAGCTAGTACTTATACACTACCTGGGGTTGGTTTCTGACCAGTTATAAGTTTGTTAAAGGATCGAGCTTACATCTAACGAGGAACTGGTGGCAGCATACCATTCTGGTGTTATTAGGGGAGATCCTGCCAGTGACAGACTGGAGGTGTGTATATATATATATATATATATATATATATATATATATTCCCGGGCTGGGGCTGATGATATATATGTCGCCCTCACTGCAGAGTGCCCCGATAACCAGTACATGACAGGGCAGCCTCACCGGCGACTACTTATCCTAGGTGCAGTTCCCTGACTGACCTGAGAGTGAGGGGGCGCCAGAGAGCTGTGACTGTGTAAGCTCCGTCACAGATTAGTGACGGCCGGGGGGGGAGGGAGAAATACAGAAAGAGGACACAAGAACTGTCTGAGGATTTGAGAACCAATTTCAAGGTTACAAGTCCATCTCCAGAGATCTTGATGTTCCTTTGTCAATGGTGCACAACATAATCAAGAGCTAATCTCCCTGGACGTGGTCGGCAGGGAAAAAACAGTGAAAGGTAGAAATGCAGCATAGTCCAGATGGCGGATAAGCCCCAATCAAGGTTAAAAAAAATCCAAGCTGTCCTGCAGCAGGGTGGATGTAAGGTTCTATGTATATATTCCTGAAACTCAGTTTGTTCGTCAGCCATTTTACTTTCTGTCTTGCTGCAGCTATCTTGCCCTCAGTCAAAATGGAGTTTCCAGCTTGCATGTTCCCGCCCTGATTCTCTCCTTTGCTTCTTAAGCAGCCACAGCTGAGCAATCAGTGCTTCAGAATCTAGCCTGCAGTGAACCTGTGACCCGACTCCTGAAGCCTTGGACCTTGTACTCCAGCTATTCCTACTGAGGAACTCTGAAGCACTTGTGGACTCTGAACCCTGCTCTTTGAAAGACCCACGTTTGCATGGACTTACGGTAACAGAGAAGAAGATCCTGAATCTGTATTGGAGAGTGATTGCTGAGCTTGGATTACTCTGGCCTGCTGTGTTTCCTGTTTCTGTGTCTGCAAACTGTGTGACTATTTCTGCAAACTTGTATGAAGTAATACAGGACTTTTCTATATCAAACCTGTGTCTCATGTATGTTCATCGCACCCAAGCACAAGACGCTATATGAACTGTACTACATACATTACAAGATTCTGAAGCCAAAACGTTAGTGTCTGCTGGGTCTGGAAGGCTGTGTCTGCTGTACTGTGGATATCAGACGTCCGGTTGTACTTTCTGTGATGACAGTGGTTGTGACTTCTCACAACCATTCCAGGTGAGCAATTCCTTAAGTTTTTTCTTTTTGCAGTGTTACCACAGGTAAACACTATTGTTGTTTTTTTTTCCTTTCTTTTCTCTTTTTTGTCTGCTGTAACTCTGGATATCAGATGTCTGGTTGAAACTTTCTGTGATGATAGTGGTTGTGACTTCTCACAACCATTCCAGGTGAGCAGTTCCCTTATTTTTTTTTTCTCTCTGCAGTGTTACCACAGGTGAACACTATTGTTTTTTTTCTCCTCTCCTCTTCTTCCAGTAATCCTGTCTTAAAAGATCTGGAAAATGGAGGCCCGCATAAAGGAACTTTGCGGAGTGACTGATAATATCCTTGCAGATTTGCAGAATATAAAGACCCGTTTTACAAATCTACAGGACCTCAATAATCACAATTTGCAAGTGGTTGGACAGACTACCAGGATTTGCGAGCCAGGATTGAGGTTCTAGAGGGGCGAGTCCAGGCTCCTGCCGTAGCCCCGAGTTCTGGGATTCCCAAGTTGCCCAGTTTTCGTTTTGGCGGTGAACGTGAGAAATTCAGGGGATTTATTAATCAATGCAATCTTTTTTTTTCTGCACATGCTTCACAATTTCCTACTGAACGATCTAAGGTGCTTACTATAATTATGTTGCTTACCAACAAGGCTTTAATGTGGGCAAACCCTCTGATTGAGACTGAGGATGATTGTTTGAATCACCTTGATGATTTTATTTCAGCCATGGGGCAGGTGTTTGATGACCCCAATCGGAGGTGCAACAGCTGAAGCAGCCATGTTAGCTTTGCGCCAAGGTAAGCACTCGGTAGCTGAATATGCCTTGGATTTCAGGAGATGGGCCCTTGATACCACCTGGGACAGTTCCGCCAAAAAATCTATTTTTCGAAAGGGGTTATCTCCACTGATTAAGGATGAACTTGCTCGTGCCGACCCTCCCACTGCGTTAGGTGACTTTATTAACTACTGCATCCGTATTGATACTCGTCTGACTGAACGCAGGCAAGAGAGATGGTTCGAAAGCAATCGCACTAACCTTTTCCTACCTTCCTCTCCAGCTAAGGAACCTTTGAGTAGGATCACACGGGAACCTGAACCTGAACCCATGCAGGTAGACTCTTTACAACGACGGGTTAGTGATGCACGCAAGGAACATCGTTTTAAGGAGAATCTATGTTTCTATTGTGGTAAGTCAGGGCACTTCATTATAAACTGCCCCAGCCGTTCTCGTAAGACTACTGCAGCACTCATTCATTGTGAGTGTTGCGAGAGGGGATCTGTCAGGTCCGAGCCTCAGGCTCCAGAGAGATCTGCAGCAACAGATCTTGATTTCTCGGACTTAAACTCCGTTACCTCTGAGGACGTTGACTGTGTAAACGCTGCCATTTTTCAAGTTTCCTCAGCGGTGTCCCAGCTGAGTTGTAAGAAAAACAATTCTCATTGCTTTCTTTCCATCAAACTCTGGGTTGACTCAGCTTGGGTGTCTAGCTCTGCTATGATCGACTCAGGGGCAAGTGGAAATTTTATGGATGTCTCCTTTGCTCTGAAACAGGGGATACGTTCAGTGAAGAAGGCTACTCCAGTACAGATGGAAACTGTGGATGGCTCCCTGCTGACCTCTGGACCAGTGGATCAGGAAACAGAGCCTTTGAGGGTTCTTATGGGTAAAGATCATCAAGAGAAACTGTCCTTTATGCTTATCTCTTCTCCCCACTTTCCCATTATTCTAGGGCTACCATGGCTGCAGGCTCAGAATCCTACCATTAACTGGGAGACCAAGGAATTACACTTTCCAGAGAAACAGATGAGTCCAAAAGTTTCAGCTTGCTCTATTCCTAAAGGAATCATGTCAGTCCCTGAACTACCAGCTGTATACCAGGACTATGTGGATTTATGTGACAAGAAGAACGCTGACCAGCTTCCTCCTCACCGTCCATATGATTGTCCAATTGAATTATTGCCTGGAGCAGAGATACCTTTTGGTAAGATCTACCCCCTGGCGGGCCCGAGCTAAAGGCTTTAAAGGATTACATAGATGAAAATCTAGCCAAGGGCTTCATACGCCCCTCTTCATCTCCTGCAGGTGCACCCATCTTCTTTGTAAAGAAGAAAGATGGATCTCTGAGACCCTGCATAGACTATAGGGAACTCAATAAGGTTACTATTAGAAACCGTTATCCATTGCCTTTAATCCCTGAGTTATTGGAGAGAGTGCGACATGCCAAAATTTTCTCTAAACTAGATCTTCGTGGGGCCTATAACTTAGTCCGTATTAGACCTGGGGATGAATGGAAGACTGCATTCAGGTCACGCTATGGACACTTTGAATATCTAGTTATGCCTTTTGGTCTGAGTACCGCCCCAGCCACTTTCCAACACTTGGTGAATGACATCTTCAGGGATCTCCTAGATACATTTGTGGTGATTTATCTGGATGATATTCTAATTTTTTCTAACTCCACAGAGGAACATCATGGACATGTGAGAATGGTCTTGGAACGTCTAAGACAAAATCATCTTTACATCAAACTTGAAAAGTGTGAATTCCATAGGACCGAAATTCAATTTCTGGGGTATGTACTGTCTACACAAGGAATTAGTATGGATGGAAGCAAAACCCAAGCCATCAAGGATTGGCCAAGTCCTAGAAATGTGAAGGAGGTACAGCGCTTCATCGGGTTTGCCAACTTCTATAGACGTTTCATTAGAAATTTCTCTGAGGTAGTGTCACCTATCACTCAACTTACCCGGAAAGAGTCTAGGTTTTCCTGGACTCCCCAAGCCCAGGAAGCATTTTCCCGTCTAAAAGATAAATTTACCACTGCACCTATCCTAGTACATCCCAACCCCGAGTTTGCCTTCATAATAGAGGTGGATGCTTCAGACTGTGCCGTTGGAGCTATACTCTCTCAGAGAACAGGTGAGAAGAATGTCTTGCATCCCTGTGCCTTCTTTTCCCAGCAGTTGTCTTCGGCTGAGAGGAACTACGATGTGGGCAATAGAGAGTTGTTGGCCATTATTGCCGCCTTCAAAGAATGGAGACACCTTCTTCAGGGAGCTGCACAGCAAATAGTCGTCCTGACAGACCATCGTAACCTTGAGTTTATCAGGTCGGCTAAGTGCCTGACTCCTCGCCAGGCTCGCTGGAATCTTTTCTTAAACAATTTAATTTTATCATCTCTTATAGACCAGGATCGCGCAATGGAAAGGCTGATGCACTCTCTAGGATTTACTCAGCAGAGACACGTCCAATTACTCCTCCTAAGACTATTCTTCCTGACTCTAGATTCCTAGGAGTAATTCATAATCAAGACCTACTTAAGGACATCAAGGAAGCATACCATGCGGATTCCTTTTTGGCACAACCCCCAAGGGACGTAAGTCTTGTCTTTAAGAATGGTGTGTGGATTCAGGGACAACGCCTGTATATTCCTGAAACAGTCAGATTGAGAGTATTGCAACTCATTCACGATTCCAAGATAGCTGGGCATAGAGGAATTCTAAAGACACAGGAATTTCTTTCTCGTTTCTTTTGGTGGCCCACTTGCAGGAAGGATGTTTTGAATTATGTCACTTCATGTGAAGTCTGTGCAAGATGCAAAACACCTCGCTCCTCACCAACTGGTCTGTTACAACCTCTTCCCACCCCGTCCCGCCCGTGGGGATCCATTTCTATGGATTTCATTGTGGAGTTACCAACCTCTCAAGGGAAGAACACCATTCTAGTGGTGGTTGACCGTCTAACAAAGGCAGCTCATTTTATCCCTTGTGTCGGCTTACCCACTGCAAAACAGACATCAGATTTGATGATTAAAGATGTGTTTCGCTTACATGGAGTACCGGATGAGGTTATTTCGGATCGAGGGGTGCAATTCACTTCTAGGTTTTGGCAAAATTTCTGTGCAGCATTGGACATTAAAGTAAACCTTTCTTCTGCTTTTCATCCCCAGACTAATGGACAGACCGAACGAACCAATCAAACCCTGGAGCAGTATCTCCGCTGCTTTATCTGCCACCTACAGGATGATTGGGTGGATCTAC
This sequence comes from Oophaga sylvatica, assembly GCA_033576555.1. Taxonomy (NCBI): domain Eukaryota; kingdom Metazoa; phylum Chordata; class Amphibia; order Anura; family Dendrobatidae; genus Oophaga; species Oophaga sylvatica. The sequence continues at coordinate 23,565 of JARQOD010006657.1, read as the reverse complement.
TTCCATTAGCTGAGTTCTCGTATAACAACTCTCAGAGTGCCTCCACTAAACAGTCTCCTTTTTACTCTAATCTAGGTTATCATCCTAACATTCTACCACGATTTCCCATAGAAACGCCTTTACCAGCAGTGGCTGAAAGAATCACGTCTTTACAGAAGAATATGGATCTTCTAAAGGAAAATCTGGAATCGGCTCAAGAAAGGTACAAGAAAGCAGCAGATAAATTTCGTAAACCTGCACCAGCTTTCAAGGTAGGAGACTTGGTCTGGCTGTCAACCAGAAATCTTAGATTCCATCGTCTAAGTTGGGACATAAGTACATTGGACCCTATAAAATCAGTAAAATTATAAGTGCCGTTGCTTGTCGTCTTCAACTGCCCAGAACTATGAGAATCCACCCTGTCTTTCATGTATCCCTACTAAAGGCTGCGACACCCAATACGTTTCCTGGACGTTCTTCTCCTTGCCCTGACCCAGTGCTAGTCGATGGTCAGGAAGAATTTGTGGTGGAAAGGATTTTAGATTCCAGGTTATATAGAAATCAGTTACAATATCTGATTAAATGGCAGGGCTACCCAGTGGAGGACAACTCATGGGAACCAGTCAATAACGTTAATGCTCCTCGCTTGCTCCGTCAGTTTCATCAGAGGTACCCACACAAGCCTGGTCTGAGGTCATCCGGAGGTTGTCCCTAAGGGGGGAGTAATGTAAGGTTCTGTGTACATGTTCCTGAAACTCAGTTTGTTCGTCAGCCATTTTACTTTCTGTCTTGCTGCAGCTATCTTGCCCTCAGTCAAAATGGAGTTTCCAGCTTGCATGTTCCCGCCCTGATTCCTCCTTTGCTTCTTAAGCAGCCACAGCTGAGCAATCAGTGCTTCAGAATCTAGCCTGCAGTGAACCTGTGACTTGACTCCTGTAAGCCTTGGACCTTGTACTCCAGCTATTCCTACTGAGGAACTCTGAAGCACTTGTGGACTCTGAACCCTGCTCTTTGAAAGACCCACGTTTGCATGGACTTACGGTAACAGAGAAGAAGATCCTGAATCTGTATTGGAGAGTGATTGCTGAGCTTGGATTACTCTGGCCTGCTGTGTCTCCTGCTTCTGTGTCTGCAAACTGTGTGACTATTTCTGCCAACTTGTATGAAGTAATACAGGACTTTTCTATATCAAACCTGTGACTCCTGTGTTTTCATCGCACCCAAGCACAAGACGCTATATGAACTGTACTACATACATTACAGTGGATCACTGTCGGTGTGAAGTATCTGTTCACATGTGAATGAAATGAATCACTATGGCAGGAGACCCCGGAGGACCCCACTGCTGACACAGGCATAAAAATCTACACTACAGTTTGCCAACATGGACGCGAGTAAGACAAAATCCTTCTGGGAAAGCGTCTTGTGGACAGATGAGACCAAGATAGAGCTTTTTGGTAAAGCACATCATTCTACTATTTACCGAAAATGTAACGAGGCCTACAAAGAATACAATACAATACCTACAGTCAGATATGGTGGAGGGTCACAGATGTTTAGGGGTTGTTTAGCTGCCTCTCGCACTGGGTGCCCTGACTTTGTGCAAGGCATCATGAAATCTGAAGATTACCGAAGGATTTTGTGTGGCAATGTAGTGCCCAGCGTCAGAAAGCTGGGTGTCCTACGTCACGGGTCTTCCAGAAGACAATGACCCCAAACATTGCTCAAGAAACCTGCAGAAATGGATGGAAACAAAGCGATGGAGAGTTCTGACGTGGCAGCAATGAGTCCGGGCCTAAATCCCATTGATCCCCTGTGGAGAGATCTTACAATCGCTGCTGGGAGAAGGAGAAATATGAGATCGGGAGCAGATTGTAAGAAGAGTCCAAGATCCCGGCCGAGGAGTAAGAAGCTTGTGGACGGTTATAGGAAGTGACTGATCGCAGTTATTTATTCCACAGGATGTGCAACCAAATATTAAGGAGAGTGTCAGCAATTTGGTCTGGACCAATTTAGGGGTTTTGTGAGAATTTATGTTCAATTTGCCATTTTTTCAGTATTTTTGTTTTGTTCCAAAACACACAAAGGAAATAAACCTGAGTATAACAAAACAAGTGGAATGTAATAATGTTCTGGGAGAAATACTTCATTTTCTGTAACAGTTTCCAGGGTGCCAACACTGTCAGTCATGACGGACATTGGGGATATACACAGATGAGGGCTCAGAGTCTGCACAAGGAATAATCTGCTTCTCCATAACCAGTTAAACGAGACACACAAGAGCCGAGGGACCCCGCCTGCCGACACTACAGGAGGGGACCCCCGCCAGCCGGCACCACAGGAGGGGACCTCGCCTGCCGGCACCACAGGAGGGGACCCCCGCCAGCCGGCACCACAGGAGGGGACCCCCGCCAGCCGGCACCACAGGAGGGGACCTCGCCTGCCGGCAGCACAGGAGGGGACCTCGCCTGCCGGCACCACAGGAGGGGACCCCCGCCAGCCGGCACCACAGGAGGACTCGCTGGGCACCAGCGAGGGACCTGCCTGCGGCACCACAGGAGGGACCCGCAGCGGCACACAGGAGGGGACCTCGCCGCGCACCACAGAGGGACCCCGCCAGCCGCACCACAGACCTACACAAGGGGCTGCGTATGTAAAGAGGCCTAGTCTATCGCCCTGACATCGGGCCCTGCAGACGTCTCAGATCTGAGGTTTATGGGCAGCATAGACAAAATATTTCTCTGCAGAATATAGTGAGCTCCTGGCCGGACCACCATCTAAGGTACATGGGGGGGGGGGGCTGTCTTGCCATTTGTGAGGATAAGGATTGGGCAGTCCAGCACCGGGTGCTTTCTCTGCACTACACAAAGGAAATGTAGATGACCGTTTGTACATCGGCTCAGCCGGCCGCCAAGGCGCACGCACGCTGGCTCAGCCGGCCGCCAAGGCGCACGTACGCTGGCTCAGCCGGCCGCCAAGGCGCACGTACGCTGGCTCAGCAGGCCGCCAAGGCGCACGCACGCTGGCTCAGCAGGCCGCCAAGGCGCACGCACGCTGGCTCAGCAGGCCGCCAAGGCGCACGCACGCTGGCTCAGCAGGCCGCCAAGGCGCACGTAAGCTGGCTCAGCAGGCCGCCAAGGCGCACGCACGCTGGCTCAGCAGGCCGCCAAGGCGCACGCTGGCTCAGCCGGCCGCCAAGGCGCACGCACGCTGGCTCAGCCGGCCGCCAAGGCGCACGCACGCTGGCTCAGCCGGCCGCCAAGGCGCACGCACGCTGGCTCAGCCGGCCGCCAAGGCGCACGCACGCTGGCTCAGCCGGCCGCCAAGGCGCACGCACGCTGGCTCAGCCGGCCGCCAAGGCGCACGCACGCTGGCTCAGCCGGCCGCCAAGGCGCACGCACGCTGGCTCAGCCGGCCGCCAAGGCGCACGCACGCTGGCTCAGCCGGCCGCCAAGGCGCACGCACGCTGGCTCAGCCGGCCGCCAAGGCGCACGCACGCTGGCTCAGCCGGCCGCCAAGGCGCACGCACGCTGGCTCAGCCGGCCGCCAAGGCGCACGCACGCTGGCTCAGCCGGCCGCCAAGGCGCACGCACGCTGGCTCAGCAGGCCGCCAAGGCGCACGCACGCTGGCTCAGCCGGCCGCCAAGGCGCACGCACGCTGGCTCAGCCGGCCGCCAAGGCGCACGCACGCTGGCTCAGCCGGCCGCCAAGGCGCACGCACGCTGGCTCAGCCGGCCGCCAAGGCGCACGCACGCTGGCTCAGCAGGCCGCCAAGGCGCACGCACGCTGGCTCAGCAGGCCGCCAAGGCGCACACACGCTGGCTCAGCAGGCCGCCAAGGCGCACGCACGCTGGCTCAGAAGGCCGCCAAGGCGCACGCACGCTGGCTCAGAAGGCCGCCAAGGCGCACGCACGCTGGCTCAGCCGGCCGCCAAGGCGCACGCACGCTGGCTCAGCAGGCCGCCAAGGCGCACGCACGCTGGCTCAGCAGGCCGCCAAGGCGCACGCACGCTGGCTCAGCAGGCCGCCAAGGCGCACGCACGCTGGCTCAGCAGGCCGCCAAGGCGCACGCACGCTGGCTCAGCAGGCCGCCAAGGAGCACGCACGCTGGCTCAGCAGGCCGCCAAGGCGCACGCACGCTGGCTCAGAAGGCTGCCAAGGCGCACGCTGGCTCAGCCGGCCGCCAAGGCGCACGCACGCTGGCTCAGCCGGCCGCCAAGGCGCACGCACGCTGGCTCAGCCGGCCGCCAAGGCGCACGCACGCTGGCTCAGCCGGCCGCCAAGGCGCACGCACGCTGGCTCAGCCGGCCGCCAAGGCGCACGCACGCTGGCTCAGCCGGCCGCCAAGGCGCACATACGCTGGCTCAGTGTCTGAGGAGAACGACCTCCCGATGAAGCCAAAGTTACTTCTTGGAGCTTGTAATGCAGATAGTAGTGGGGTGATGTCAGGTGCTGAACCCTTCCCAGGCCGCAGAGACCTCGTGAGGACAACACAGAGGTCATCACTGGGACCAATGATTTATTAATGGCGACCCATCATATCTTGACCCCGGTGAAGACCAGGAAAGCATCAGCACAGGAGTGAAGTGCTACTGCTACTGGTATTTTACACCATTACAAACCATTTGTAATTAATCAGGAGGCAGGAGACCCCTTTAAAGTCATCTAAAATATCAGGCTCAGATGTCATTGTAAATGGGCACAAAGGTTGCGGTGGTGGGGGTCTGAAGACCCCCTTGATTACTTTGTAGACAGGTGAGACACGAGCTGCCAGCGCACTCGGCTCCAGTATGAGAGTGCCCCGAGCGGTGCATAGACTGAGCACATACTGCACCCTGCCAGCAGCCGAGCACCGCACACCTGACTGATCGTCTGAAGAATTGGATCTGGCTCCCAGGAACCTGCAATTCACCTGTAAATATTATCAGTGCAGGTCAACAGCTAAAAGTGACAGCCCCATCTATATCTGTCACGAGGGCTCCAACCAATATCGTCCGGACCCCAATGAGGATCTCATGAAGGTCCAGAGTAATCCCGGGAAGACAGCGGTGATTTCCCATCGGCCGGAGGTCAGGGATTACTATCTCTATGGAGCTGCCGGTTGTATGGACACAGAACTTGTGGGGCAATCATGACATCAGACATCACTCACCTGGCATGTATCCGATGAGGTTCACTCCGTGTTCGGGAAGAGGCTGCGGGCCGGAGAGAGCGGAGAGGATCTGTGGAGGGAGAAACCATGAGAGGACGGACAAAATCCCACCATAGCCTCATCTCTAGGGCTCCCTGCCCCCCATCATACAGCTCCATCTCTAGGGCTCCCTGACCCCCATCATACAGCATCTCTAGGGCTTCCTGACCCCATCACACAGCTCCATCTCTAGGGCTCCCTGACCCCATCATACAGCTCCATCTCTAGGGCTCCCTGACCCCATCATACAGCTCCATCTTAGGCTCCTGACCCATCATACAGCTCCATCTCTAGGGCTCCCTGACCCCATCACACAGCTTCATCTCTAGGGCTCCTGACCCATCACATAGCCTCATCTCTAGGCTCCCTGACCCATCACACAGCTCCATCTCTAGGGCTCCCTGACCCTATCATACAGCTCCATCTCTAGGGCTCCCTGACCTATCATACAGCATCTTAGGGCTCCCTGCCCCCATCACACAGCTCCATCTCTAGGGCTCCCTGACCCAATCACACAGCTCCATCTCTAGGGCTCCCTGACCCTATCATACAGCTCCATCTCTAGGGCTCCCTGACCCCCTCTACAGCTTCTAGGCTCTGACCATCACAAGCTCCATCTCTAGGGCTCCCTGACCCCATCACACAGCTCCATCTCTAGGGCTCCCTGACCCCATCATACAGCTCCATCTCTAGGGCTCCCTGACCCCATCATACAGCTCCATCTCTAGGGCTCCCTGACCCCATCATACAGCTCCATCTCTAGGGCTCCCTGACCCCATCATACAGCTCCATCTCTAGGGCTCCCTGACCCCATCATACAGCTCCATCTCTAGGGCTCCCTGACCCCATCACACAGTTTCATCTCTAGGGCTCCCTGACCCCATCACACAGCTTCATCTCTAGGGCTCCCTGACCCTATCATACAGCTCCATCTCTAGGGCTCCCTGACCCTATCATACAGCATCTCTAGGGCTCCCTGCCCCCATCACACAGCTCCATCTCTAGGGCTCCCTGACCCAATCACACAGCTCCATCTCTAGGGCTCCCTGACCCTATCATACAGCTCCATCTCTAGGGCTCCCTGACCCTATCATACAGCATCTCTAGGGCTTCCTGACCCCATCATACAGCTCCATCTCTAGGGCTCCCTGACCCCATCACACAGCTCCATCTCTAGGCTCCCTGCCCCATCACACAGCTCCATCTCTAGAGCTCCCTGACCCCATCAACACAGCTCCATCTCTAGAGCTCCTGACCCCATCACACAGCTCCATCTCTAGGGCTCCCTGACCCCATCACACAGCTCCATCTCTAGGGGTCCCTGACCCCATCATACAGCTCCATCTCTAGGGCTCCCTGACCCCATCATACAGCTCCATCTCTAGAGCTCCCTGACCCTATCATACAGCATCTCTAGGGCTTCCTGACCCCATCATACAGCTCCATCTCTAGGGCTCCTGACCCCATCAACAGCTCCATCTCTAGAGCTCCCTGCCCCATCACACAGCTCCATCTCTAGAGCTTCTGACCCATCACACAGCTTCATCTCTAGGGCCCTGACCCATCACACAGCTCCATCTCTAGGGCTCCCTGACCCCATCATACAGCTCCATCTCTAGAGCTCCCTGACCCTATCATACAGCATCTCTAGGGCTCCTGCCCCCATCACACAGTTTCATCTCTAGGGCTCCCTGACCCCATCACACAGCTCCATCTCTAGGGCTCCCTGACCCCATCATACAGCTCCATCTCTAGGGCTCCCTGACCCCATCATACAGCTCCATCTCTAGGGCTCCCTGACCCATCATACAGCTCCATCTCTAGGGCTCCTGACCCCATCATACAGCTCCATCTCTAGAGCTCCCTGACCCCATCATACAGCTCCATCTCTAGAGCTCCCTGACCCCATCACACAGCTTCATCTCTAGGGCTCCCTGCCCCCATCACACAGCTCCATCTCTAGAGCTCCCTGACCCCATCACACAGCTCCATCTATAGGGCTCCCTGACCCCATCACACAGCCCCATCTCTAGGGCTCCCTGACCCCATCACACAGCTCCATCTCTAGGGCTCCCTGACCCCATCACACAGCTCCATCTCTAGAGCTCCCTGACCCCATCACACAGCTCCATCTCTAGGGCTCCCTGACCCCATTATACAGCTCCATCTCTAGAGCTCCCTGACCCCATCACACAGCTCCATCTCTAGAGCTCCCTGACCCCATCACACAGCTCCATCTCTAGGGCTCCCTGACCCCATCACACAGCTCCATCTCTAGAGCTCCTGCCCCCATCACACAGCTCCATCTCTAGAGCTCCCTGACCCCATCACACAGCTCCATCTCTAGGGCTCCCTGACCCCCATCATACAGCTCCATCTCTAGGGCTCCCTGACCCCATCACACAGCTCCATCTCTAGAGCTCCCTGACCCCATCACACAGCTCCATCTCTAGGGCTCCCTGACCCCCATCATACAGCTCCATCTCTAGGGCTCCCTGACCCCATCACACAGCTCCATCTCTAGAGCTCCCTGACCCCATCACACAGCTCCATCTCTAGGGCTCCCTGACCCCATCACACAGCTCCATCTCTAGAGCTCCCTGCCCCATCACACAGCTCCATCTCTAGAGCTCCCTGACCCCATCACACAGCTTCATCTCTAGGGCTCCCTGACCTCATCATACAGCTTCATCTCTAGGGCTCCCTGACCCCATCACACAGCTTCATCTCTAGGGCTCCCTGACCCCATTATACAGCTCCATCTCTAGGGCTCCCTGACCCCATCATACAGCTCCATCTCTAGGGCTCCCTGCCCCCCATCTTACCCCTCATCTATAGCGATCAGCGCCTCAGATGTAGAATGCGAAGCAGTGATTGCAGATATGTGATTGGGGGCTCATGACAACCTGCAATAAGTGACCCCAGAAAACCCACAATTCCCAAGTTACAGCGACTTCACGATAACACGTGTGCTGGTGACTACGACATTGCTGCACAAGGGCCAGAGCATAATCCTACATTTTGACCCATCCATTATACTTACCGGATTCTCACTAGTGGGGTCCTTCCTCAGGCATAAGCCATGATGGAGACCCCCGCACACCCCTGTCATGGGTAATCATGAATGGGTCACCCGCCACCTCAGACACTGACGATAATCAGCAGCACTGGTGCTTTACACCCAGCGGACCCTGCCATCCACCACTTACATCTTCTCTGGAAGCTCCGGTTGGAAGACCATCCAGCCATATTATCCTGGTAGCGCCCTCGGGGACAGCAGTCCGCCTGTAGTCTTTATCCTGTGGAGGGAAACAATGGATTAGATGAAACTCCAGTCAGCCATTGCTTCTCCATCCACCATGCTGAACCTTTCTACATCTCTCATTACTGTACTAGTTCACAGGTCTGAGTGACAATATTCCCACTGTAAACCACACATTAGCAGGTTACAGGCAAAGCTGTGGAGTCGGTAACCCAAACCTCTCACTCCACAGCCCCGGTAACCACCGACATGGAGCCGAGATCAGAAACAAAACGGACATTTACAGGACATTGTATAACATATCCCAATTATTATGGAAACACATCCTGCATTGTACTACTGCACCCAATGTGTTACATAGGATAGGAGTCACTCCATTTTATACAGACTCCACAGCTCTGGTTACCCGACTACACCCAGCATCCCCAGTAGAGGTCCATGTGGCCCCCTGTCCCCTTCACATGCGGCCCCCTTTCTTCGCCTCTATATATACCCACACTGTCACTCTTGAATCCATACCTTACTTCCAGGCTGTGGGTTTTCACGAGGTTTTTTGTTGGAGCCATGACCGACTCGTAGGTCGACATCATTGAAGTCCTTGTTCCTGTAGTCAGAGTCCTGCCGGCCCAGAAAATCCATGGAGGACGGAGCTCCTGCTGACTTCACGCTGCTTGCAGCCAGGTTAGACGTTCTGGCCATCTGAGGTTTTTCTGGGGTTCATGTGACCCTGCTTGCCCCTTGGTCTCATCACTGACATGTCCTTTCTCTTGCTGCAGCCTTAACTCCTTGGCTGCTAGTCTTAGGAAGTCATAGAGCACAGCGTTCTGCAGGTCATCAGCTGAGGTCGGGTTCTTCCCAGTCCGAAGGTCCTCATCCTTCTGCACATATTTACCTGTACGGAAGTCTTGGTCTGCCCTCCCCTGAGTGGCTTCCTTACTGCGGAGGTCTTGGTCACTAGGACAGGGCTCCTTGCTGTCCGCGGTGAGTCTCATCACCTTGCTCGGCCTTTCTTTGGCTTCTTGGGTTGGAGCTTCGGGCTTGGGCCGATCTCTGAAGTCTACGTCTAGCTTTCCGGGGCAGCTGGCCTTATTTGCCTCGCTCGGCACCTCCCTTTTTGCAGCGGACTGCGCTCGATCCTGAACCTCATTTACCTTGGAAACAGGTGGCATCTGCGGTTTGTCATAAGACAAGAATGGGATTACCTGCCCGGTGCTGGGGAGAGAGGTGAGCGCTATATCCGGAGCGGAGATTACACTCTGGAGCACCTTTGGATTTTTCAATGCCTTGGGCTGATCTTGTGTCTTCATTCCACCTGCGCTCTTTTTCACACTGGTCTCAGCAGCAGCGAGCTCTTGGTCCCGGTAGTCTGAATCGGCGCTCTTCTTGCCTCGGTAATCTGAGTCGACAGTCTCCACATCTCTGTAATCCCGGCCACGGTAGTCAGAATCGGATTTCTCTGTCTCCCGGTAGTCTGCGTCTTTCCTTATCGCTGGCATCTTCAGGTCTCTATTATCATAGGCAGCCTGCGATGTCACGGCGGTCTCCAGGTCCCTGGGTGCCACACAGGCCGTCTCATGTAGCACCGGAGCGAGCTGTGAATTCTCGCTGGTATTATAGTTCCCAGCCACCTCAGTATGTGAGTAATCGATGACCAATCGCTCTCTGTAGTCCAAGCCTTGCTCTTGGTCCATGTAGCTCATGTCCACGTCCGGCTTCCTGAACCGTAAGTCACGGTCCACAGACTCTTGGTAAAGTGAAGGAACACTTCTCTGATTGTACTCTATCGCAGATGTCTCCCTCAATGTCAGGTCAGCGGTCTCCCTGTCCCGGCGTGCTCTCTGGGACATCTCTTCTCTCTCTTGCTGCTGTAGTAAGATGTCCAGCACAGACGTGACTCTCTGCCGATTGTGCGCCAAAACCTCCTGCTCTCGGAGCTTCATCTCTTCCTGCATTCGCCTCCTGTATTCCAGGCTCTCTCGCTCTCTAAATACAGGAGGGGGTTGAAATCTCTCTCTGTAGGTGATGGCGGGTCCTTCCTCACATCTGTAATCCACATCAGGTAGCCCTCTCTGATCTCTCTCTCTATAGTCCATATCGGGGGCTAAATGAGCCCTGAAATCATTTTCTGGCTTGCCCACCTCCCTGTAGCGCATGTCCATCATCTCCTCTCCTCTGTAAGAGTCATCCCTATAACCAGAGTTATTTCTCGCCCTCCAGAGATGCGGTTCCTCTTCCGGCATCATTGTGTCCTCTTCCCAGCGCCCATCCATGTCTCTGTGCATGACGGCAGCTCCTGGGCTATCAAAGCGGGTATTAGAAAGCCGTGGGCCACCCTGGAAGTGGAAAGGATGACGTCCTCGCAGTCTCAGTTTGGAGCCTGGAGGTATTCGGGGTTGAATGGATTCTCCGAAATGCTCCCTGTATGGAAAAAAGGCCAAAACTTGCATTAAAAATAGTAGACAGCATTTTAGGCAGGAGGGGGAGTGGCACAGTCACCTGTATATAAGAGGAGGCATTCATTATATGAGGGGGATGATAGTGGAATCATTGCCTCAAATAACATTTGTCGGGGAGTTTGGTCAGAGGAGCTCATCCTCCAGCTGTTCTGCTTCTAGGGAATATGTTGCCCAAAGGCTGATCTGCCCGAGGCCTGCAGACCATGCCTTCACCATCTCATCCATGCTGCCAACGGCCAACAGGGCTATCACCGGTCACACAACTTTTCCTGATGTGAACAGTTTATTGTAACCACAGATCCACCAAACCGCTGCATGACCAGCTCTACCCTCGCCTACTATATCCTCACCCATCCCTTGTAGATTGTGAGCCCTCATGGGCAGGGTCCTCTCTCCTACTGTACCAGTCGTAACTTGTATTGTCTAGGATTACTGTACTTGTATTTATCATGTATACCCCACCTCACATGTAAAGCACCATGGAATAAATGGTGCTATAATAATAAAAATAATAATAATAATAATTGTAAAGAAACGTCCAAACTTTGCTTTACTTCATCTCCGAGTGTACGGCCCGTTCTGTTACTTAGCTGCAGCAGTCATGTCACATCGACATTGCTGCAGTCAATCATTGAGCACACTGTAGACATGACGTCACCGCTGCAGCCAAGAATGGAGATCAGGACATCTGAAGAGGGCACGGCACAGGGCACGGCGCGGCAGAGGGCACAGCAGAGGGCACGGCACGGCAGAGGGCACGGCGGCAGAGGGCACGGCGCGGCAGAGGGCACGGCAGAGGCGCGGCAGAGGGCACGGCGGGCAGAGGGCACGGCACGCAGAGGCACGGCGCGGCAGAGGGCACGGCACGGCGCAGCAGAGGGCACAGCAGAGGGCACGGCACAGCAGAGGGCACGGCACGGCAGGGCACGGCACGGCGAGGGCACGGCGCGGCAGAGGGCACGGCGCGGCAGAGGGCACAGCAGAGGCACGCACGGCAGAGGGCACAGCAGAGGGCACGGCACGGCAGAGTGCACAGCAGAGGGCACGGCACGGCAGAGGGCACGGCGCGGCAGAGAGCACAGCAGAGGGCACGGCGCAGCAGAGGGCACAGCAGAGGGCACGGCACGGCAGAGGGCACGGCACAGCAGAGGGCACGGCACAGCAGAGGGCACGCACGCAGAGGCCGCACAGCAGAGGGCACGGCGCGGCAGAGACAAGAACACAGGTTTCCGTTAGACTGTACTTATCAGGAAACGTTTTCAGGAAGTCAGCAGCAAACTGATCACCTTTCCACAGTATATGTACTAACTTTATGACCATGGGGGGAGGCACCTAATCCTGTCCGGGGGATGCTTGGTGCCTGTGTGAATCCATCAAACATTTGTCAGTGTGTGACAAACCACAATATATGGTATCATTACGGGCCCCGCTCCATCCTTGTACTGTCAATAAGACAATTGTATAAGTGATCTCACCGGAATCCGGGTGGCTGCCGGGGGTCTTCCCACATCCTCCTGGTCTGAGGATCCGTCTCCTGAAGGTAAATCTGCGGAGAAAACACCGACAGCTCAGCGGCCAATCAAAATCAGCGCGGCCGACCGCACCCGCGTCACATACAACATGGGCGCCTGATCACCGAGCAGTGGGAGGAGCCAAGCACATCCTGATAGGACCGCCACATCAGGCCCCTCCCATAAGTGTAGGATAAGAAGGCGGAGCCCAACAATTGTCAAGGGGGCGGCACAATAACCAGAGGCCAGCCCCAACGTTTGGTGACAATGACAGAAAAAAACAAATTCTGCAAAAATGAGAGGCGCAAAAAGAAACATGGCGGCAGACAGGAGGGGCGGAGCCAGTAATAACAGGACGAGCAGCACCGCCAGGGGGCGCTCCCAGCATCCTCTGCTCCCGAGCGACAGTATACGGGCGACGGCAGGTTCACCCGGGTAACTACAAGCCCCAGCGGGCGCGGACCCCGCACACGCACCGCGGACCCCCCCTGCACACGCACCGGTCTCCCTCCCACGCCGCGGACCCCCCCTGCACACGCACCGGTCTCCCTCCCACGCCGCGGACCCCCCCTGCACACGCACCGGTCTCCCGCCCACGCCGCGGACCCCCCTGCACACGCACCGGTCTCCTGCCCACGCCGCGGACCCCCCCCTGCACACGCACCGGTCTCCCGCCCACGCCGCGGACTCCCGCACACGCACCTGTCTCCGTCCACGCCGCGGACCCCCCACCGCACGCGCCCCGGGACCCCCGCACACGCACCGGTCTCCCGTCCACGCCGCAGACCCCCGCACACGCACCGGTCTCCCGTCCACGCCGCAGACCCCCGCACACGCACCGGTCTCCCGTCCACGCCGCGGCACCTCAGCTGCTCTCCCGTCCCTCTCTCACAAGACGACAGCAGACACTTCCGCTCTGGAACGGAAGTACGTCACGCGATTCTCCCGCGCTGTATCACGGGAACTGCAGTCTTCACGCTTCAAAAACAGCGTAAGCGGCCCGGTGTGGACTACAAGTCCCGAAAGCCAGCGCGCAGGGAGGAGCGGGGGATGCCGGGAAGTGTAGTCCCGCGGAGGAGAGGCGCAGCGGAAGCTGGAGATTGAGAGGGCCGTGCGCGGCATGCTGGGAGCAGTAGTGCCCCTGCGGCTCTGGGTGGGCCGTACATTGCATATTCTGCGGTTATAAGGGGTCTGTGTGTCCTGTATGTCAAGCAGTGGTGGCACCACAAGTCCCAGCCGACAACTAAGAGCCAGCACCTGGGGTTGTGCTGGGACTTGTGGTGCTGCCTGCGGAGCCCAGTGTTTGTGTAATGGCGTCTGGTGTGAATACGGTCTGGGATGGCGCGATGTCAGAGCGAGGCCGCGAGCGGAGGGACAGCTGGCCCCGCACGCTCCAGGGACGGGCCTGGCCTGCAGTACGACGCCGGTGAGCTGCGCTCACTCCGCAGCCCGGCCTCTGCAGCACGGACCGCCACGTGTGACGCTGCCGCTCTCTCCGCAGCCCGGCCTCTGCAGCACGGACCGCCACGTGTGACGCTGCCGCTCTCTCCGCAGCCCGGCCTCTGCAGCACGGACCGCCACGTGTGACGCTGCCGCTCTCTCCGCAGCCCGGCCTCTGCAGCACGGACCGCCACGTGTGACGCTGCCGCTCTCTCCGCAGCCCGGCCTCTGCAGCACGGACCGCCACGTGTGACGCTGCCGCTCTCTCCGCAGCCGGCCTCTGCAGCACGGACCGCCACGTGTGACGCTGCCGCTCTCTCCGCAGCCCGGCCTCTGCAGCACGGACCGCCACGTGTGACGCTGCCGCTCTCTCCGCAGCCCGGCCTCTGCAGCACGGACCGCCACGTGTGACGCTGCCGCTCTCTCCGCAGGCCGGCCTCTGCAGCACGGACCGCCACGTGTGACGCTGCCGCTCTCTCCGCAGCCCGGCCTCTGCAGCACGGACCGCCACGTGTGACGCTGCCGCTCTCTCCGCAGCCCGGCCTCTGCAGCACGGACCGCCACGTGTGACGCTGCCGCTCTCTCCGCAGGGCCGGCCTCTGCAGCACGGACCGCCACGTGTGACGCTGCCGCTCTCTCCGCAGCCCGGCCTCTGCAGCACGGACCGCCACGTGTGACGCTGCCGCTCTCTCCGCAGCCCGGCCTCTGCAGCACGGACCGCCACGTGTGACGCTGCCGCTCTCTCCGCAGCCCGGCCTCTGCAGCACGGACCGCCACGTGTGACGCTGCCGCTCTCTCCGCAGCCCGGCCTCTGCAGCACGGACCGCCACGTGTGACGCTGCCGCTCTCTCCGCAGCCCGGCCTCTGCAGCACGGACCGCCACGTGTGACGCTGCCGCTCTCTCCGCAGCCCGGCCTCTGCAGCACGGACCGCCACGTGTGACGCTGCCGCTCTCTCCGCAGCCCGGCCTCTGCAGCACGGACCGCCACGTGTGACGCTGCCGCTCTCTCCGCAGCCCGGCCTCTGCAGCACGGACCGCCACGTGTGACGCTGCCGCTCTCTCCGCAGCCCGGCCTCTGCAGCACGGACCGCCACGTGTGACGCTGCCGCTCTCTCCGCAGCCGGCCTCTGCAGCACGGACCGCCACGTGTGACGCTGCCGCTCTCTCCGCAGCCGGCCTCTGCAGCACGGACCGCCACGTGTGACGCTGCCGCTCTCTCCGCAGCCCGGCCTCTGCAGCACGGACCGCCACGTGTGACCTGCCGCTTCTCCGCAGCCGGCCTCTGCAGCACGGACCGCCACGTGTGACGCTGCGTCTCTCCGCAGCCCGGCCTCTGCAGCACGGACCGCCACGTGTGACGCTGCCGCTCTCTCCGCAGCCCGGCCTCTGCAGCACGGACCGCCACGTGTGACGCTGCCGCTCTCTCGCAGCCCGGCCTCTGCAGCACGGACCGCCACGTGTGACGCTGCCGCTCTCTCCGCAGCCCGGCCTCTGCAGCACGGACCGCCACGTGTGACGCTGCCGCTCTCTCCGCAGCCCGGCCTCTGCAGCACGGACCGCCACGTGTGACGCTGCCGCTCTCTCCGCAGCCCGGCCTCTGCAGCACGGACCGCCACGTGTGACGCTGCCGCTCTCTCCGCAGCCGGCCTCTGCAGCACGGACCGCCACGTGTGACGCTGCCGCTCTCTCCGCAGCCCGGCCTCTGCAGCACGGACCGCCACGTGTGACGCTGCCGCTCTCTCCGCAGCCGGCCTCTGCAGCACGGACCGCCACGTGTGACGCTGCCGCTCTCTCCGCAGCCCGGCCTCTGCAGCACGGACCGCCACGTGTGACGCTGCCGCTCTCTCCGCAGCCCGGCCTCTGCAGCACGGACCGCCACGTGTGACGCTGCCGCTCTCTCCGCAGCCGGCCTCTGCAGCACGGACCGCCACGTGTGACGCTGCCGCTCTCTCCGCAGGGCCGGCCTCTGCAGCACGGACCGCCACGTGTGACGCTGCCGCTCTCTCCGCAGGGGCCGGCCTCTGCAGCACGGACCGCCACGTGTGACGCTGCCGCTCTCTCCGCAGGGGCCGGCCTCTGCAGCAGCGGACCGCCACTGTGTCGCCGCCGCTCTCTCCGCAGCCCGGCCTCTGCAGCACGGACCGCCACGTGTGACGCTGCCGCTCTCTCCGCAGCCCGGCCTCTGCAGCACGGACCGCCACGTGTGACGCTGCCGCTCTCTCCGCAGGGGCCGGCCTCTGCAGCACGGACCGCCACGTGTGACGCTGCCGCTCTCTCGCAGGGGCCGGCCTCTGCAGCACGGACCGCCACGTGTGACGCTGCCGTCTCTCTCCGCAGGGGCCGGCCTCTGCAGCACGGACCGCCACGTGTGACGCTGCCGCTCTCTCCGCAGCCCGGCCTCTGCAGCACGGACCGCCACGTGTGACGCTGCCGCTCTCTCCGCAGGGGCCGGCCTCTGCAGCACGGACCGCCACGTGTGACGCTGCCGCTCTCTCCGCAGCCCGGCCTCTGCAGCACGGACCGCCACGTGTGACGCTGCCGCTTCTCCGCAGCCCGGCCTCTGCAGCACGGACCTCCACGTGTGACGCTGCCGCTCTCTCCGCAGGGGCCGGCCTCTGCAGCACGGACCGCCACGTGTGACGCTGCCGCTCTCTCCGCAGCCCGGCCTCTGCAGCACGGACCGCCACGTGTGACGCTGCCGCTCTCTCCGCAGCCCGGCCTCTGCAGCACGGGACCGCCACGTGTGACGCTGCCGCTCTTCTGCAGGGGCCGGCCTCTGCAGCACAGACCGCCACGTGTGACGCTGCCGCTCTCTCCGCAGCCCGGCCTCTGCAGCACGGACCGCCACGTGTGACGCTGCCGCTCTCCGCAGCCCGGCCTCTGCAGCACGGACCGCCACGTGTGACGCTGCCGCTCTCTCTGCAGGGGCCGGCCTCTGCAGCACAGACCGCCACGTGTGACGCTGCCGCTCTCTCCGCAGCCCGGCCTCTGCAGCACGGACCGCCACGTGTGACGCTGCCGCTCTCTCCGCAGCCCGGCCTCTGCAGCACGGACCGCCACGTGTGACGCTGCCGCTCTCTCTGCAGGGGCCGGCCTCTGCAGCACGGACCGCCACGTGTGACGCTGCCGCTCTCTCCGCAGCCCGGCCTCTGCAGCACGGACCGCCACGTGTGACGCTGCCGCTCTCTCCGCAGCCCGGCCTCTGCAGCACGGACTGCCACGTGTGACGCTGCCGCTCTCTCCGCAGGGGCCGGCCTCTGCAGCACGGACCGCCACGTGTGACGCTGCCGCTCTCTCCGCAGCCCGACCTCTGCAGCACGGACCGCCACGTGTGACGCTGCCGCTCTCTCCGCAGGGGCCGGCCAGGCCATGATTGTCCACGCTCAGTCCTACGAGGACCTGACCGGAGAGGTGGAGGCGACGTCAGAGAGCATGGAGGAGATCACGCACGACTTCAGTAAGCTGAGCACGCAGCTGAGCGTGGAGACCGCCGGGGACTCTGCCCCGCCCGCGAGCCCCCCGGGGGATGGAGGAGCCGGGCCGACGGAGGAGGACTGGTACCAGCAGCAGAAGCACGTGTTTGTGCTGAGCGAAGCGGGGAAGCCGGTGTATTCCCGCTTCCGGTCAGAGGAGGCGCTGTCCAGCACGGCCGGGGTCATGATGGCGCTCGTGTCATTTCTGGAGACTGAGAAGAACGCCATCCGGTCCATCCATGCAGGTGTGTGGGGGAGGGGCTCGGACGTCTCCGCCATCATACCTGTGTTACATGCCGCCTTCCTCCCGCAGATGGCTACACGGTGGTGTTTGTGCGGCGCTCCCCGCTGGTGCTGGTTTCCGTGTCGCACGCGCAGCAGTCGGAGCAGGAGATGGCGCAGGAGCTGCTCTACGTTTACTACCAGGTGGTCAGCCTGGTGACCGGGACGCAGCTCCACCACCTGTTCCAGCAGCGACCCAGCTACGACCTGCGGCAGCTGCTCTCCGGCTCCGAGCGCATCACGGACAACCTGCTGGCCTCCATGGACACGGACCCCAGCTTCCTCCTGGCCGCTGTCCACTGCCTACCTCTGACCCCTGCCCTGCGAGACACAGCCACGTACTGTCTGCAGCAGGCCAAGGCCCGGAGCCTGGTGTTCTCCATCTGATGTCCCGGCAGCAGCTGGTCACCCTGGTCCGGAGGAAGGACCAGTACCTGCACCCTATCGACATCCACCTGCTCTTCAACCTGGTGACCTCCTCCAGCTCCTTCCGGGAGGGTGAGGCCTGGACGCCTTTGTGTCTCCCAAAGTTCAACCCGTCCGGCTTCTTCCACACTCACATCTCCTACCTGAGCCACAAGCCGGAGCTGCTCCTCCTGATGGTGTCCACCGACCGCGAGGACTTCTTCACCGTCTCCGACTGCAAGAGGAAGATTGTGGAGCGCCTGGAGAAGCGCGGGACCTGGGCGGCACTGACTGAGGCGCTGACCAACTCGCCATACGACGCCGCACAGGTGGGGATCCCAGAACTCCGACACTTCCTCTACAAATCCAAGAGCTCCGGGCTCTTCACCAGGTGAGAAGGATGGAGATCAGCGGTGCCCAGTGTCAGGCAGGATGTCACTTCATGGAATTTTCTGAATCTTCATTATCCTCCAGCTTTCTGATACACTGTGATTCAAGATCTCTGCTTGCTGAGAACCCTGTCCTGACCTTGTTCTTTCTCTGCTGGGGGGTCGTTACAGTGTATCAGTCTAGTATATCCTCTGATCTAAACAAGTTACCTGCACTGATACATTGTAACAAGCTATCAGCAGACTTGTGCCTCTGCCGTGGATCCAGCAAGCAGAGGTGAAGCACAAAGTGTCAGGAGCCGCGGCGGAGACACACAAGTCAGACACTCGATATTGGGGTAAATGTTCCTGATGTCTCCGCAGTCCAGCGATGACCGCTCCCTACGACACGGAGGGAGAACAGAAGCGCCTGGTGTTGCTGTACCAGCACCTGCACGGACGCGCTCACTGCAGCTCCCGCCCGCTCACCACCCTCTACCACGTAGGGCCCCGAGAGAACGTCCTGGCCTGGGTGAGTAGCCGTCGCCCCCGGGGGCCGCATCTACTGAGTGTCCACCACTGCAGCTTCAGAAGATGGTTTATGTCTCCATTTCTCACCATGTTCGAGACCTCTGCTTGCTGTCAGTAAATTCAAGCATTGAAGTTGAAAACAATGTCCAGGCTATGTCCAACTGATCCATGGCTTCTTACAAGAGATGTTGAGACCCGTAAGCAGGATCGTTCCCAGTCACTGACTGCAAGTAGAGATATTGAAAATGGTGAAGCTTTAAACGACCCGTGTGCCGGTCTCTGCGGCCGCAGGATCTGGCCTGCAGTAACATCCATGGCCGCCGTGACTCCTGCCCCTAGAGTCCTGTACATGGCGGCACATGTGTGCATGTCTCACGCTCGCGTCTCTCTGCAGGTGACCGAGGCATTTGAGCTGTACGTCTGTTTCAGCCCCCTGGGAAGCAAGTCGTCCGCTGTGAATGGCGTCTCGCATCTCCTGCGCTGGATCCGCAAAGAGGAGGAGAAGCTGTTCATCCTGAGCTCCCCCACATACTGACCCAAAAAGTGCAGCTTTCATCCAGTGGCACCTCCATGTGCCCGGACACAGCGCCCAGCATCACCCTCGCAGTGTCCGTGTGCCAAAAACCGTAACGGAACCTCCATAGGGACCCTGCGCCAAAAACACAGTGGCGGAACCTCCGTATGGACCCTGCACCTGAAACGTAGCAGCAGAACCTCTGCAGGGACAACTATAGTGACTGCATCTGATCCTTCATCAGAGATTTCTGCTCCACTGGATGCACAGACTTTATAGTGAACACTACATTATAACAGGAGCAGCAATCTGTGTTCTGCCACCATCGCTCTCTTACTTGTTTGTACCCTTGCGTCATGACACTTGTTTTGTAAACAGATTGGAATATAATATGTAACGGCAGAATAGTGACTGCAGCTCTGGAGGATTAAGCCAGATGTAACAGCAGAAGATGAGTTCAGCTCTGGAGGATAAGATACGATGTACAGCAGAATAGTGACTGCAGCTCTGGAGGTGACTGGAGGATAAGACACGATGTAACAGCAGAATAGTGAGCGCAGCTCTGGAGGATAAAACACGATGTACGTATGACACAGCCGAGATATGTGAAGAGCAGCTCTGGAGGATAAGACACGATGTACAGCAGAATAGTGACTGCAGCTCTGGAAAAAAATAAAACACGAGTGATGTAACAGCAGAATAGTGACTGCAGCTCTGGAGGATAAAAAACACGATAGTGAACAGTCTGAGAAATTAGCTGGGCCACAGCTCTGGAGGATAAGACACGATGTAACAGCAGAATAGTGACTGCAGCTCTGGAGGATAAGACACGATGTAACAGCAGAATAGTGACTGCAGCTCTGGAGGATAAAACACGATGTAACAGCAGAATAGTGACTGCAGCTCTGGAGGATAAGACAATGTAACAGCAGAAGAGTGAGCGCAGCTCTGGAGGATAAGACGTGATGTAACAGCAGAATAGTGACTGCAGCTCTGGAGGTGACTGGAGAATAAGACAGGATGTAACAGCAGAAGAGTGAGTGCAGCTCTGGAGGATAAGACACGATGTAACAGCAGAAGAGTGAGTGCAGCTCTGGAGGATAAGACACGATGTAACAGCAGAAGAGTGAGCGCAGCTCTGAAGGATAAGACGTGATGTAACAGCAGAATAGTGACTGCAGCTCTGGAGGTGACTGGAGGATAAGACACAATGTAACAGCAGAATAGTGACCACAGCTCTGGAGCTGACTGGAGGATAAGACAGGATGTAACAGCAGAATAGTGACTGCAGCTCTGGAGGATAAGATGTGATGTAACAGCAGAATAATAAGTGCAGCTCTGGAGGATAAGACATTATGTAACAGCAGAATAGTGAGTGCAGCTCTGGAGGATAAGACAGGATGTAACAGCAGAAGAGTGACTGCAGCTCTGGAGGATAAGATGTGATGTAACAGCAGAATAGTGACTGCAGCTCTGGAGGATAAGACATGATGTAACAGCAGAATAGTGAGTGCAGCTCTGTAGATGACTGGAGGATAAGACACGATGTAACAGCAGAATAGTGACTGCAGCTCTGGAGGTGACTGGAGGATAAGACACGATGTAACAGCAGAATAGTGAGTGCAGCTCTGTAGATGACTGGAGGATAAGACACGCTGTAACAGCAGAATAGTGACCACAGCTGGGTGACTGGAGGATAAGACAGGATGTAACAGCAGAATAGTGACTGCAGCTCTGGAGCTGACTGGAGGATAAGACAGGATGTAACAGCAGAATAGTGACTGCAGCTCTGGAGGTGACTGGAGGATAAGACACAATGTAACAGCAGAAGAGTGAGCGCAGCTCTGGAGGATAAGATGTGATGTAACAGCAGAATAGTGACTGCAGCTCTGGAGGATAAGACATGATGTAACAGCAGAATAGTGACCACAGCTCTGGAGGTGACTGGAGGATAAGACACGATGTAACAGCAGAATAGTGACTGCAGCTCTGGAGGATAAGACACGGTTGTAACAGCAGAATAGTGACCACAGCTCTAGAGGTGACTCGAGGATAAGACAGGATGTAACAGCAGAGGAGTGAGTGCAGCTCTGTAGGATAAGACACGATGTAACAGCAGAAGAGTGAGTGCAGCTCTGGAGGATAAGATACGATGTAACAGCAGAAGAGTGAGTGCAGTCTGGAGGATAAGACAGGATGTAACAGCAGAGGAGTGAGTGCAGCTCTGGAGGATAAGATACGATGTAACAGCAGAAGAGTGAGTGCAGCTCTGGAGGATAAGACAGGATGTAACAGCAGAGGAGTGAGTGCAGCTCTGGAGGATAAGACACGATGTAACAGCAGAAGAGTGAGTGCAGCTCTGGAGGATAAGACACGATGTAACAGCAGAAGAGTAAGTGCAGCTCTGGAGGATAAGACAGGATGTAACAGCAGAAGAGTAAGTGCAGCTCTGGAGGATAAGACACGATGTAACAGCAGAAGAGTGAGCGCAGCTCTGGAGGATAAGACACGATGTAACAGCAGAAGAGTAAGTGCAGCTCTGGAGGATAAGACACGATGTAACAGCAGAAGAGTAAGTGCAGCTCTGGAGGATAAGACACGATGTAACAGCAGAAGAGTGAGCGCAGCTCTGGAGGATAAGACGGCATGGAATGTAGTGAGCCACGAATATAACACGTTTACAAAATCTCTGCTTCCTGTCACTCCATGGAAATTGTCAGCTGGTGGCTGGAATATATTGATTGTCCACGGTCATGCAGACACTCCCGCTTCTGGATTTTGCCAGATCTTCCAGGCAGTGCTCATTTTCCTGTAGTTCATTAAATGGGATCCTGTCACCAGGTCCCTGCTCACAATCTGAATAGTGAGGGATCCCAGGTCCGGCGCGGGGTCACTTATTGTTTTCATTAAGCCCTTGGTATCACTGCTGCGCTGTCATCATGTGGACCGCATCGCAGCTCGAGAACGTGGAAGCGCTGGAGTCCTGGGTTCAAATCCCACCTAGGACAACATCTGCAAGGAGTTTGTATGTTCTCCCCGTGTTTCGTGGGTTTCCTCCGGGCACTCCAAAGACATACTGATAGGGAATCTAGATTGTGAGCCCCATTAGGGACAGCGACGATAATGTGTGCAAACTGTAAAGCGCTGCGGAATATGTTAGCGCTATATAAAGATTATTATTATATGAAAATGTCTCCAAGAGAAAAGTACAAAATGAGAATATGATCACAAAGCGAATCTCCTCTATTCTATAGATCCATTACACACAGACTGATCTATAGTCATTACACACAGTGATCTATTCAAACATTACACACAGATGATCTATTAAGAGACATTACACACAGAGTGATCTATTCTATAGAGTCATTACACACAGAGTGATCTATTCTATAGAGCATTACACACAGAGTGATCTATTCTATAGTCATTACACACAGAGTGATCTATTCTATAGATCATTACACACAGACGTGATCTATAGTCATTACACAAGTGATCTATCAAACATTACACACAGAGTGATCTATTTAAGAGACATTACACACAGTGATCTATTCTATAGAGTCATTACACACAGTGATCTATTCTATAGAGTCATTACACACAGAGTGATCTATTCTATAGAGTCATTACACACAGAGTGATCTATTCTATAGAGTCATTACACACAGAGTGATCTATTCTATAGAGTCATTACACACAGAGTGATCTATTCTATAGAGTCATTACACAGAGTGATCTATTCTATAGAGTCATTACACACAGAGTGATCTATTCTATAGAGTCATTACACACAGTGATCTATTCTATAGAGTCATTACACACAGAGTGATCTATTCTATAGAGTCATTACACACAGAGTGATCTATTCTATAGAGTCATTACACACAGAGTGATCTATTCTATAGAGTCATTACACACAGAGTGATCTATTCTATAGATCATTACACACAGTGATCTATTCTATAGTCATTACACACAGAGTGATCTATTCTATAGATCATTACACACAGATGATCTATCTATAGTCATTACACACAGTGATCTATCATAGATCATTACACAGTGATCTATTCTATAGTCATTACACACAGAGTGATCTATTCTATAAGTCATTACACGACAGACTGATCTATAGTCATTACACACA
>JARQOD010006656.1:0-41978 GCA_033576555.1 Oophaga sylvatica | reverse complement strand
TTATATTCTGGTGTAATCCATACTGAGCCTGTGAGAGTCTGTGTCTCACTCTGGAAATATATACGGAGATTTACAATTATCACTAGACTGTATACAGCTGTACGTTTCTGATACATTACCCTTTTTCTGCTTTTTAAATTCAGGTGTAATCCATACTGAGCCTGTGAGCGTCTGTGTCTGACTCTCAAAATATAGACGGAGATTTAGAATTTCCCCTTCACCGCATACAGCTGTACGCTTCTGATACAGTATCATATATCTGCTGGTATTTTGGGTACATTTTCCCAAACATGAGGAAGTGCAAAGGGAGAGCTGCAAAAATGTACAGTCAGTTTGGGTAATTGTACATGTGGATGGCAATAATGGAAAGCTGATATTTAAAGTTTGCCAACAGCCTCCGAATATAGCTGGACCGGTAGAGGAGGAAACGCCGCAAAAAATTGAAAAGGCACCAAATAATAATAAAGTCTGTATTTTGGGGAATTTTAACTATCCAGACATTCAATGGGACACAGAATCTTCTGGTAAGGCCGGAGTCACACACAACCACAAAAAATCGGTCCGTTTTAGACGGTCGACAATCGGATCAAAATAAAAAACATCACACATCCTTCTGGCATCCGATTTTCCTTCAAAGATGCGATTTAATCGCATGTGTGTGTACCTTGTAACATCCGATTTTCATCCGACTTGCGAGATTTTCTCGCAGGCTTGCAAAACTGACATATAATGGATCCAAAAGAATAGTATTTAAATGCCAAAAGAAAGAATAGATATATACACATAGAGCACATATATATATATATATATATATATATGTCATTGTGACATATATATATATACATATATTTATAGTTCTTACACTTCTACATACTGTTATAGCCGCTAATTCAATTGCCGGCTTCAGTGAAATCACAGAAGCCAACATGAAATGATACATTGTTTCCACACATTTAACCATGTAATTTCCTGTATTTTTATATATGTTTGAAACATACAATTACATGAGTATATGTGTGCTAAATTTCAGACATGTAGGGGTTAATTAAAGGTGTAAATTCGTTGAAAAAAATGCGTGGGCTCCCGCTGTATTTTCTCCACAGACAGACAAAGCAAGCGAGTGGGGGCAGATAATAATAGCCTAGGGAGGGTACATTTTTTTTGTGCCCCCCCTGGCTACTAACATCTGCCCCCAGACACCCCAGAAAGGGCAAATCTATAATTAGATTCGCCCTTTCTGGCACTTTGCCCGTCTATTCCCATTGCCCTGTAGCGGTGGCGAATGGGTTAATAAGGGGTTAAAATGACCTTGCAATTGAAAGGTGACTTTAAGCCAGGTTAATAATTGAGAGCTGTCAATTAGACAACTATCAATTATTAATCCTATTGTATGAAAGAAAAATCAAACACACACAGTTTAATAAAAAATAAGTTTAATGAAATAATCACACAGTTTTTGACCATATTTTATTTTCCTGCTAAAACCATTTCCTGTAATAAAAATAAAATAAAAAAGCAAAATTATACTTACCTATCCGATGTACAGTCAGGTCCCACGGTGTAATCCTTCAGAAAGGGTTAACAGGTTACAGGTCGCAGAGAGCTAATAATGCTGTCTCAGACCTGTATTCCCCTGAATGAATAACTTCCTCTCCCAGCGAAAGTAGAGGAATAGATTCATGAATGGAGCTTAATTGATTTATTGCCAATTTAACTGTAGTGACCTGACCTAAAGGGAAAGTGGACACAATCAATTAAGCTTCATTCATGAAACACATCCTCTCCTGTCGCCAGGAGAGGAACTTATTCATTCAGGAGCTTTGAGCTGAGCATGCAGGATTACTTGCACTGCTTGGCTCAAAGCTAGTTAACCCTTTGTGAAGGATTACAGCGTGGGACGTGACAGATCGGCGGAATAGGTAAGAATAATGTTGTTTTATTTCTTTTTCTTTATTTTAGGAGATCAATGGCTTCGCACGGATTAAGTGTAAAATAAAATATTGTCAAAAAAATGTGTTTTTATTTCATTAAAATTATTTATTCTTAAAGTGTGTGTGTTTTTTTATTTACTTCAATAGGATTAATAATTGATAGTTGTCTAATTGACAGCTATCAATCATTAACCTGCCTTAAGGTCACCTTTCAATTGCAAGGTGACAGTAAGGTGAGATTAACCCATTCACCACCTCTACAGGGCAATGGGAATAGACGGGCAAAGTGCCAGAAAGGGCGAATCTAATTATAGATTTGCCCTTTCTGGGGTGTCTGGGGGCAGATGTTAGTAGCCAGGGGGGGCACAAAAAAATGCACCCTCCCTGGGCTATTATTATCTGCCCCCACTCGCTTTGCTTTGTCTGTCTGGTGGAGAAAATACAGCGGGAGGCCACGCATTTTTTTTCAACGAAATTACACCTTTAATTAACCCCTACATGTCTGAAATTTTGCACAAATACACTCATG
Organism: Oophaga sylvatica; assembly: GCA_033576555.1. Lineage (NCBI taxonomy): Eukaryota > Metazoa > Chordata > Amphibia > Anura > Dendrobatidae > Oophaga > Oophaga sylvatica. The sequence continues at coordinate 39,518 of JARQOD010006656.1, read as the reverse complement.
TAATTGTATGTTTCAAACATATATAAAAATACATGAAATTACATGGTTAAATGTGTGGAAACAATGTATCATTTCATGTCGGCTTCTGTGATTTCACAAAACCCGGCAATTGAATTAGCGGCTATTACAGTATGTAGAAGTCTAGGAACTATAAATATATGTATATATATATGTCACAATGACATGTATATATATATATATATGTGTTCTATGTGTATATATCTATTCTTTCTAGTCTTTATTAAAGCTGTCAGTGTGATTTTACAGTATAGCCGGGGATGAATTGCCGGCTTTTCTAAAGGACACCGATGCGATTTCATCGCAAGTCACACGTGCGGTCCGTTTGTAATCCGATTTTTCATCGCTCCCATAGACTTGCATTGGCGATAGTCGACCCACAATCGGTGACAATCGCAGCATGCTGCGATTGTACACGGACGTTTAAAACGGACCACAAAAAATCTGATACTGGGAGCTGCTCCATAGATTAACATAGGTCCGACTGCAATGCGATATTTCATCGCATTGCAGTCGTCCGATTTTGTCGCCAGTGTGACTCCGGCCTTATACTAAAAGCTGCAAGTTCTAATCCACAGTTCAGGACAATTATCTCTCTCAGCTGGTAGATGAATCGACCAGGGGAGGTAATCTGCTGGATCTGGTGCTGTCAAATAGGCAAGATACAATTTCATATCCACAGGTCAGGGAGCATTTGGGAAGCAGTGACCATAATATGGTTTTCAATGTAATTTTCAATCAAACATTTCAAAGAGCAAATGCCAAATCCTGAACTTTAGGAAAGCAGATTTAATTAAATTTAAGGAGGATTTTAATTGTGTAGACTGAGATCGAGTCAAGGTAACTGCGGATATAGACTATAAATGGGACTTGTTTAAGGAAATATGCTAGAATCCTGTAGAAAACTTGTACCCTTTGGAAATTAAATGTCCAGGAATAAAAAGAAACCATTATGGATAAATAAGAAAGTGCAAAGTTTAATAAGACTATATCAAAGGGCATTCAAAATCTTGAAGGCCGAGAATACAGAAATAGCATTTCAGGAGTATAAAGTTCTCAATAAAAAGGTAAAATAAATCAAGCTTCAAAGTTATATACAGAGAAACAAATCCCAATTTTTTTTTATAAATACATCAATAGCAAAAAGAATAAAACAGATGATATCGGACTTTTAACCCCTTACTGCCATCCGACGTACTATCCCATCCATGGTACCTGGGCCCGTATGACCATGGACGGGATAGTACGTCCCAGCGATCGGATGCGCTCCCGGGGGGAGCGCAGCCGATCGCGGCCGGGTGTCAGCTGATTATCACAGCTGACACCCGGCACTATGTGTCAGGAGCGGTCACGGACCGCTCCCGGAACATTAACCCCTGGCACACCGCTATCAAACATGATCGCGGTGTACCGGGGGCACAGGGGAGGATCGCGCAGGCAAGGGGCTCCCTGCGCGCTCCCCTGAGACCCTCAGAGCAGCGCGATGTGTCGCGCTGTTCCGAGGGTCCGTCCTCCCTCCAGGTCCCCAGATCCAAGATGGCGCCGGGGTCCTGCAGGGAGGTGGCTTCCTCAGTGACTGCTGAAAGCAGGCACTGAGAAGCCTGCAGCGATGCCAGAGCGATCGCTGGTGTGACAGAGTGCTGTGCACACTGTCACACCAGCAATCTAACCCTATACAGTGATGTCCCACCCTGGGACAAAGTAAAAAAGTTAAAAAAATAAAAATAAAAATTGTTTAAAAAAATCATAAAAAAAAAAAAAATTCCCCAATAAATTCATTTTTTCCTGTAAATAAAAAAACAAAAACAATAAAAGTACACATATTTGGTATCGACACGTCCGTAACGACCCGCCCTATAAAACTGTCCCACTAGTTAACCCCTTTAGTGAACCTCTTAAAAAAAAATAAAAAAACAAAGCAAAAAAATCAATGCTTTGCCATCATACAGTAACCTAAACTAACAGCCACACTAGAAGTAGCCATGGAGCGTACCTACGGTGATCCTAGACACCTCGTCACAGCCGGAGAGATAGCTACACCTAAAGGCAGAAAAATGAATGCTATCTGCCCTGGAGCAGAATCCCCAAAGAAATAGGAAGCCCTCGAACATGTAATGGCGGTTAGACAAGAAGAAAACAGGGACACAGACAGAAAATAGAATGATCAAACGCTGGGGCCCAATCTGTCTAGACAGAAAAGTATAGGAAAGAATTCTGACTGCAACCCAAAAAAACCCTGACAAAAATACCAACACTTCTGATTAACAAAAAACCTGAGATCACACGATCTCTACCACCTAAATCAGATCTCTGGTGTAACACACAGCAACACAGCAAATAAAAAGTGACAAAGGAACAAAGCAAAAATGTAAACACACAATGAGCACAATTGCAGCGCAAAACCCCAAAAAAGGGGATCAGGCTGCAGTCCACTGCAAGCGGCAAACCAGCAGTGAAAATCCAACAGAGGAAAAAAAAAAACACTTATCTAAATGAGAGCAGGAAAGCAAGATGTGCTCCAAGCAAGAGCAGGAGGAACAATTGGTTACCGGCAAGGCTGCTGGGAACTCAGGTCACTTATATCATACCATTCAGAGCCAGATGAAGGCCATTCAGTAATTAGTTCATTACCCTCAGCAACCACCGGAGGGAGCCCCAGCCCAGAAGTCGCCTCCAAGGTATTCACAACATCACCCCCCCTTGAGGATGGGTCACCGAACCCTCACCTGCGCAACCAGGCCGATCAGGATGAGCTCGATGATAGGCACGGATAAGTCTCCCAGCATGGATGTCCGAAGCAAACACCCAAGAATTGTCCTCCTGACCATAACCTCTCCACTTAACCAAACACTGAAGTTTCCGTCTAGCAAAACGAGAATCCAATATTTTCTCAACCACATACTCCAAATTGCCCTCAACCAAAACAGTATCAGGAGGCGCAGCCATAGGAACCACTGGCTCGATAAACCTCTTCAATAAGGACTTGTGGAACACGTTATGGATCTTAAATGTCCTTGGAAGAAGCAAACGGAAGGAAACAGGATTAATAATTTCCATGATCTTATAAGGTCCAATGAACCTTGGCTTAAATTTTGGAGATGCAACCTTCATAGGGATATTTCTTGAGGACAACCAAACCAAGTCCCCCAATTTAAAACGAGGACCATCAGTCCTATACGGTTGGCAACAAACCGCTGGTCCCTCTCTTGAGGGAGACAACCTCTCCACTACCTAGTCCCAAATCTGCTGCATACGCTGCACAATAGAGTCAACCCTCAGACAGGCAAAAGCCTCCGCCTGTCCTGAAGAAAATCGAGGGTGAAACCCAGAATTCCAGAAAAATGGAGACATCAAGGTGGCAGAGCTAGCCCTATTATTAAGAGCAGACTCAGCCAAAGGCAAAAAAGAGACCCAGTCATCTTGATCAGCAGACACAAAACATCTCAAATAAGTCTCCAAGGTCTGGTTTGTTCTATCGGTTTGTCCATTGGTCTGAGGGTGAAATGCAGAGGAGAAAGATAACTGAACACCAAGTTTAGAACAAAATTTCCTCCAAAATCTGGAAACAAACTGGACTCCTCTCAGACACAATATTCTCAGGAATGCCATGTAACCGAACCACGTGCTGAAAGAGCAAAGGCACCAATTCGGAGGAGGAAGGCAACTTAGGTAATGGCACAAGATGTATCATCTTGGAAAACCTATCACAGATTACCCAGATAATGGTCATTTCTGAGAGACAGGAAGGTCAGAAATAAAATCCATAGAAATATGGGTCCATGGCCTCTTGGGTACAGGTAACGGTATTAACAAACCACTAGAACCAGAGCAAGGCTTGGAACGAGAGCAAGTCCCACAGGACTGCACAAAGTCCCTGACATCATGAGACAAAGTAGGCCCAAAAGAACCGACTCACCAAGTCTCTGGTATCAAAAATCCCGGGATGACCAGCCAACGCGGAACAATGAATCTCAGACATCACCCTCTTTTTCCACTGGTCTGGGACAAACAATTTCCCAACAGGGCAGCGCTCAGGTTTATCCTCCTGACACCCCTCCAGAGCCAGTCTCAAATTGGGCGAGATGGCGGAAAGAACTACACCCTCTTTCAAAATAACAGCAGGATCAGATAACTCAGGAGAATCCGCAAAGAAACTCCTCGAGAGGGCATCCACCTTAACATTCTTAGTGCCCGGAAAAAAAGAAACCACAAAATTAAAACGTGTGAAAAACAAGGCCCACCTGGTCTGTCTAGGATTAATTCGCTTGGCTGACTCGAGATAAACCAGTTCTTATGGTCCGTGAGGACCACCACCTGATGTTTGGCTCCTTTCAGCCAATGTCTCCACTCTTCAAAGGCCCACTTCATGGCCAATAACTCCCGATTACCCACGTCATAATTACGTTCAGTTGAGAGAAAAAGGCACAAGGGTTACTCTTAGAGGTTTCTAGATCCCTTTGGGACAAAACGGCACCTGCCCCAATCTTAGAGGCATCAACCTCTACCTGAAACGGCAGAGAAACATCAGGCTGCCGTAGAGCAGGAGCAGAAATGAATCTCTGCTTAAGTTTCTGAAACGCAGAAACTGCGTCAGGAGGCCAATTCACCACATCGGAACCCTTTTTGGTCAAATCAGTCAATGGTTTAACAATACCGGAGAAATTACCAATAAATTTGCGATAAAAATTGGCAAAACCCAAAAATCTCTGAAGAGCCTTCAAAGAAGTAGGTTGAACCCAATCACAGATGGCCTGAACCTTGACCGGGTCCATTTCTATAACAGATGGAAACAAAATGAATCCCAGAAATAAGACCTTCTGTACTCCAAAAAGACACTTTGATCCCTTCACATACAGTGCATTCTCTCTCAAAATCTGGAACACCGTCCGACCATGTTTCACATGAGAGTCCCAGTCGTTGGAAAAAATCAAGATATCATGCAAATAAACAATCAGAAATTTATCCACGAAATCCCTGAAAATATCATTAATGAAGGATTGGAAGACGGAAGGGGCATTAGTAAGCCCAAAAGGCATTGCTAGGTACTCAAAATGCCCCTCTGGGGTATTAAACGCCGTCTTCCATTCATCCCCGTGCTTAATGCGAATAAGGTTATACGCCCCCCTGAGGTCAAGCTTGGTAAAACAACTAGCACTTTTCACTCTGGAAAATAGGTCAGAAATCAAAGGTAATGAATATTGATATTTAACAGTGATCTTATTAAGGAGGCAATAATCAATACACGGCCTCAATGAACCATCCTTTTTGGCCACAAAGAAAAAACTGGCGCCCAAGGGTGAGGAGGTTGGTCTGATATGACCCTGTTATGATTCGGTAGCTGAGGAGTGCAGGCAAAAAGGCAATACACCAGAGCAGTTGGAATCTATGAGATTGCAGTACCCTGACAAACCACCACAACTAGAGGCAGCCGTGGAGCGATTCCTACTTGGTTCTAGACGCCTCGTCACAGCCTGAGAAACTAACTACACCTAAAGATAGAAATAGGAAAGCTATCTGCCCCGGAGCAGATCCGCAAAGATAATAGAAAGCCCCCAAACATGTAATGGCGGTTAGACAAGACAAAATACTGACACAGACAGAAAATAGTATGAGCAAACGTTGGGGCCCAAACTAACTAAATAGAAAATGATAGGAAGGGTACTTACTGCAATCCCAAAAAAAACCCTGAAAGCACCAACTCTACTAATTTCAAAAACACCTGAGATCACACGACCTCTACCACCTAAATTAGTTCTCTGGTGTAACAAAATCAAAACAGCAGCCACTGAAAAAACTGGAAAAAGCAAATGTACAAACATCAGTGGCTGAACTGAACTGAGAGGGCAAAAGCCCCCTGAGGGGACCCAGAAGGCCCCCACAGAAGTGCAGGACAAAATGCAAAAATCAAGCACAGAAACAAAAAGAAGAAAATGTCTTATCTGTTAGAAGGAGATGCAGACACGACACAGCAGGCTACAAGGGAAACTGGAATCAAGGATTCAGACCAGAACAATTGATCACCGGCAACCCTGATGGGAAGGTGACTCCCTTATATAAGACCAGTCAGTAACACCTGATTCCCAGTCCTCACAATCTTCACTGAACAGACCAGTACCGCTTGTAACCACCAGAGGGAGCCTCTGCTCAGAACTCATCTCAAGCCCATTCACAACATGACCCTTCTCTAATGACTCCGTGATATAAGATCGCATAGCATCGTGTTCAGGTACAGATAAATTAAAAAGGCGACCTTTAGGAAATTTACCACCATGCACTAACTCTGTAGCGCAATCATAGCTCCCGTGAGGAGGTAAGGATGCAGATTTACTTTCACTAATCACATCAAAAAAATCAGTCAAAAAGTCAGGGACATCCTGAGACTGGGGAGAGGCAGAAAAACAGGAGTGTCAGCATTAACACATTGGCAACCCCAACTGGTCACAGACACAGATTTCCAATCCAAACCAGGATTATGAGTCTGTAACCAAGGGAAACCCAGTACAATAATGTCATGCAGATTATGCAACACCAGAAATTTGCAACTCTCCTGATGATCTGGTTCAACCCTCGTTATCACCTGAGTAGAAAACTGGCGTTTATTCTCTGCCAAAGGGGTAGAACTAATGCCCAGTAAAGGAATAGACTTCCGCAGGGGTATCATGGGAAACCCACAACGTTTGGCAAAGTCAAAATCCATCAGGTTAATAGCTGCTCCTGAATCAACAAAAGCCTGAGCCGAAAATGTGGATAGGGAGCAAATCAGGGTAGCAGTCAACAGAAATTTAGTCTGAACACTACCCAAGACAACTGAGCGTGCAAAACGTCTTCCCCGCTTAGGGCAGATGGAAATAGCATGGGAAGCGTCACTACAGTAGAAACATAACCCATTGCGCTTACGAAACTCATGACGCTGAGCCCCAGAAGTCACTCCATCACACTGCATGGGCTCAGGAGCTGGCTCACAAGGCAACACTATCTCACGCATACCTCTGCGCTCCCGCAAACGTCTGTCAATTTGAATAGCCAAAGACATAGAATCATTGAGAACAGAGGAAACAGGGAATCCCACCATAACGTCCTTTACATTTTCTGACAGACCCTTCCAAAAAAGTGCTGCCAAAGCATCATCATTCCATTTGGTCCGGACTGCCCATTTTCGCAATTTCTGACAGTACAGCTCAGCGTCTTCACGACCCTGATTTAATGCCAACAAGGTCTTTTCAGCTTGATCAGTGACATTAGGTTCATCGTACAATAACCCCAGAGCCTGAAAAAATACATCAACATCATTCAAAACAGGATCCCCAGGTGTCAGGGAAAAAGCCCAATCCTGAGGGTCGCCGCGCAGCAGAGAGATGACAATTTGAACCTGATGTACTGCGTTCCCTGAGGACTTAGGCTTTAAGGCAAAAAACAACTTACAGTTATTTTTGAAATTCAGAAATTTAGACCGATCCCCCAAAAAATAAATCTGGCATGGGGATCCTAGGTTCCACAACTGGCAACCTAGCAAGATAGGTAGCAATACTCTGACTCAGTGGCAAGCTGCTCCTCACGGCCAGACAACTGTGCAAACTCCATTGAGAGAAAAAAATATTCCTCCTCAGCACCCAGAGAAATAGAGGGGAAAAAAAAATGTAACAAACTTTTTCCTCTTTACTATCTTTCCCTTCTGTGAGTACCATATAATTTTCAGTTTGTCCGGTAATATTGTTATGTTTCAGTAGCTGAGGAGAAACTGCAAAAAATAGCCAAAGTTGCAATACACCAGAGAGGCTCTAAACTATTGGATTGCAGTAACCTAAACTAACCACCACACTAGAAGTATCCGTGGAGCGTACCTATGGTGATCCTAGACTCCTCGTCACAGCCGGAGAGATAGCTACACCTAAAGGCAGAAAGTTGAATGCTATCTGCCCCGGAGCAGTATCCCCAAAGAAATAGGAAGCCACTGAACATTTAATGGCGGTTAGACAAGAAGAAAACAATGACACAGACAGAAAATAGAATGAGCAAAAGCTGGGGCCCAATCTGTCTAGACAGAAAAGTATAGGAAAGAATTCTGACTGCAACCCAAAAAAACCCTGACAAAAATACCAACACTTCTAATTAACAAAAACCTGAGATCACACGATCTCTACCACCTAAATCAGATCTCTGGTGTAACACACAGCAACACAGCAAATAAAAAGTGACAAAGGAACAAAGCAAAAATGCAAACACACAATGAGCACAATTGCAGCGCAAGACCCCAAAAGGGGACCAGACTGCAGTCCACTGCAAGCAGCAAACCAGCAGTGAAAATCCAACAGAGGAAAAAAAAAAGCAAAACACTTATCTGAATGAGAGCAGGAAAGCAAGATGTGCTCCAAGCAAGAGCAGGAGAAACAATTGGTTACCGGCAAGGCTGCTGGGAACTCAGGTCACTTATATTATACCATTCAGAGCCAGCTGAAGGCCATTCAGTAATTAGTTCATTACCCTCAGCAACCACCGGAGGGAGCTCCAGCCCAGAAATCGCCTCCAAGGTATTCACAACAGTACTGTATCACAAGCGTACAGCTGTATGCAGTGTTGGGGTAATTTTAAATCTCTGTATATATTTCAGGAGTAACACACAGATGCTCACAGGTTCAGTATGGATTAGACCAGAATATAAAAACCAGAAAAAGGGTAATGTATCAGAAGATTACAGCTGTATAGAGTCTAGGGGTTTTTGTAAATCTCCGTAAATATTTCCAGAGTAACACACAGACACTCACTGGCTCAGTATGGATTAGACCAGAATAGAAAAAGCAGAAAAAGGTTACTTTATCAGAAGATGCCAGATGTATATATTATTGGGGAAAATTTAAATTTCTGTATACATTTCAGGAGTCACACACAGATGCTCTCAGGCTCAGTATGGATTACACCAGAATATAAAAAGGGTAATATATCAGAAGCATACAGCTGTACACAGTGTTGGGGTAATTTTAAATCTCTGTATATATTTCCAGAGTCAGACACAGACTCTCACAGGCTCAGTATGGATTAGACCACAATATAAAAAGCAGAAAAAGGGTAATGTATCAGAAGCATACAGCTGTATACAGTCTAGTGATAATTACAAATCTCTGTATACAGTTAGGTCCATATATATTTGGACAGAGACAACATTTATCTAATTTTGGTTCTAGACATTACCACAATGAATTTTAAACAAAACAATTCAGATCCAGTTGAAGTTCAGACTTTCGGCTTTCATTTGAGGGTATCCACTTTAAAATTGGATGAAGGGTTTAGGAGTTTCAGCTCCTTAACATGTGCCACCTTATTTTTAAAGGGACCAAAAGTAATTGGACAATTGACTCCAAGGCTATTTCATGGATAGTGTGGGCAATCCCTTCATTATGTCATTCTCAATTAAGCAGATAAAAGGGCTGGAGTTGATTTGAGGGGTGGTGTTTGCATTTGGAAGGTTTTGCTGTGAAGGAAACATGCGGTCAAAGGAGCTCTCCATGCAGGTGAAACAAGCCATCCTTAAGCTGCAAAAACAGAAAAAACCCATCTGAGAAATTGCTACAACATTAGGAGTGGCAAAATCTACAGTTTGGTCCATCCTGAGAAAGAAAGAAAGCACTGGTGAACTCATCAATGCAAAAAGACCTGGGCGCCCACGGAAGACAACAGTGGTGGATAATCGCAGAATACTCTCCATGGTGAAGAGAAACCCCTTCACAACAGCCAACCAAGTGAACACCACTCTCCAGGAGGTAGGCGTATCAATATCCAAATCTACCATAAAGAGAAGACTGCATGAAAGTAAATACAGAGGGTTCACTGCACGGTGCAAGCCACTCATAAGCATCAAGAAAAAAAAGGCTAGGCTAGACTTTGCTAAAAAAACATCTAAAAAAGCCAGTATAGTTCTGGAAGAACATTCTTTGGACAGATGAAACCAAGATCAATCTCTACCAGATTGATGGAAAGAGAAAAGTATGGCGAAGGCGTGGTACAGCTCATGATCCAAAGCATACCACATCATCTGTAAAACACGGCGGAGGCAGTGTGATGGCTTGGGCATTAATGGCTGCCAGTGGCACTGGGTCACTAGTGTTTATTGATGATGTGACACAGGACAGAAGCAGCCGAATGAATTCTGAGGTATTCAGAGCCATACTGTGTGCTCAGATCCAGCCAAATGCAGCCAAACTGATTGGTCGTCGTTTCATACTACAGATGGACAATGACCCAAAACATAAAGCCAAAGCAACCCAGGAGTTTATTAAAGCAAAGAAGTGGAATATTCTTGAATGGCCAAGTCAGTCACCTGATCTCAACCCAATTGAGCATGCATTTCACTTGTTAAAGACTAAACTTCAGACAGAAAGGCCCACAAACAAACAGCAACTGAAAACCACCGCAGTGAAGGCCTGGCAGAGCATCAGCAAGGAGGAAACACAGCATCTGGTGATGTCCATGAGTTCAAGACTTCAGGCCGTCATTGCCAACAAAGGGTTTTCAACCAAGTACTAGAAATGAACATTTTATTTACAATTATTTAATCTGTCCAATTACTTTTGGTCCCTTTAAAAACAGGGTGGCACATGTTAAGGAGCTGAAACTCCTAAACCCTTCATCCAATTTTAATGTGGATACCCTCAAATGAAAGCTGAAAGTCTGAACTTCAACTGCATCTGAATTGTTTTGTTTACAATTCATTGTGGTAATGTCTAGAACCAAAATTAGATAAATGTTGTCTCTGTCCAAATATATATGGACCTAACTGTATATTTCCTGAGTCAGACACAGACTCTCACAGGCTCAATATGGATTACACCAGAATACAAACAGCATAAAAAGGGTACTGTATCACCAGATACCAGGTGTATATAGTATAGTGACAAAATTGTAAATCTCTGTATATATTTCCGGAGTCACACACAGATAGTCAGCATGTCCTTGATACCAGCCGGTACACGGTACTGTGTGAGGAGCATACAAGTCTATACGGTGTGGGAAAAAATGAACGCATGGTAGCTGTGCAGAAAAAAAGAATAAAAATATTAGTGCTATGTAAAAAGCAGTCTGCACAGCAGTGTACACCAGCAATACAGCTATCAGGCAGCCTAATAACCAGCTCTGCTGCTGCACAAAATAAAATCCCCCAGTCACTGGCAGGCAGCCTAATAACCAACACTGCTGCACACAACAAAATCCTCCCTTGTCACTGCATACTAACTGTACAGCACAATTGCTATCAGCACAAGCACAGAATCACTTTTCTTTCCTGCCTAACTCTCTCCCTACTGAGAAACAGCGGCAGCAACATCTCCCTAAGTTAAGATCGGCAGAAGTAAAATGGCGGTCGGCGGTCAGGGCTTTATAGCCACTGTAGCAAATGAACTCAGAACTCAACTTCAGTAGAGTGATGATTTTTAATCGTGTCCACAGTAATAACAGAAACGTTTCGGTCCTGAACTTGGACCTTCATCAGTCACTGTGTGGTTATAGAAAAAGTAAAATAAAGTAAAATAAAAGGATTTTACAAAAGGGAAACAAAGTATGTACAACAATAGTAATAAATCTTGGTCAAACGAAAATAACAGTTCTTGAGTATGTTGTAATTCAGGAGCATAACTAGATCAAAAATTGAGGACGGATGTGATGCGAGAGTAATAGGTAATAAAACATACCATAGACTACTGTGAGTAGGTGGACCAGCAAAAAGAGGGGCTATGCCCGGAATATCTGTATAATGATATAATAGGCATAGTGAGACAATGTGGCTAAGTAAAAGGATCAGTGATAAGTGAGAGATAAACCTACCAGGTTTAAATTCTGTTCGATATAGGTGATCAAATATGGCAGCGGTTACCTGGAGAAAAGCAGGTGGAACATGAGCAGAGTGCGGTACTGAGCGGTATTTCATGAAGGATATACTGGATAGCGTGTAACTAACCTGGGGGGTCCCGGTGGAGCAAAAATGTGCCTGCGGTGGACGCGGTATCCGCCGCTAGTCCGTGCATGTAGTGAATGCAATTGTGCAGGCTAAATAAAGGGAAGAGGCGGGACTATGTAGCTATGGTGCCTATCAGGCGGCTCCAGCTCAGAACAGGAAGTGACGTGGCAGGAAGTGAATGGCCGTGCGTGTCACTGTCAGGTGATTTATTCCAGTGGATAGCCAGCATTCTCCTAGGTCTTAAAGAGCGGTGCTGTGAGAGGAGGCATTTTGTAAAGTAGAAACAGGTAGTGCGGATATCAAAGTAAGGTGTCCGGCATGTGAGGAAACATGTTCAAAAGGCTAGTATAGGCGGCAGAAAGGAAATATTTGTTAGTCCTTATATTATTAAGGCGGTATTATATCATAGCAGAAAAAAGATTCATACATAAGTTATGTTCTATATATGTAGGTATCGTCAGGATGGTTTTATCCCAAACCATTCAACAGGGACATAAAAATTGCATAGATAGTAGAAATATAGTAACCACTTGAACACTTAGTACATTTACTTAATTATGATGTCACACATTTTTATCCTATGGGTGAGAAACAGATATGGAGTCAATGGACAGCGGTTCTAAATACAAAGTTGAGATATATAAGAGCTTATATACACACAGCAGAGGTATAAGTTGATAAACAGCCACAATTGGTATGAAGGGAATACAGATATTGTATGTGACAAGTAGGTTACGTAAAGGATAATAGATCGTAATCCCTATTTAGTCTAAATAGGGATTACGATCTATTATCCTTTACGTAACCTACTTGTCACATACAATATCTGTATTCCCTTCATACCAATTGTACTAAGTGTTCAAGTGGTTACTATATTTCTACTATCTATGCAATTTTTATGTCCCTGTTGAATGGTTTGGGATAAAACCATCCTGACGATACCTACATATATAGAACATAACTTATGTATGAATCTTTTTTCTGCTATGATATAATACCGCCTTAATAATATAAGGACTAACAAATATTTCCTTTCTGCCGCCTATACTAGCCTTTTGAACATGTTTCCTCACATGCCGGACACCTTACTTTGATATCCGCACTACCTGTTTCTACTTTACAAAATGCCTCCTCTCACAGCACCACTCTTTAAGACCTAGGAGAATGCTGGCTATCCACTGGAATAAATCACCTGACAGTGACACGCACGGCCATTCACTTCCTGCCACGTCACTTCCTGTTCTGAGCTGGAGCCGCCTGATAGGCACCATAGCTACATAGTCCCGCCTCTTCCCTTTATTTAGCCTGCACAATTGCATTCACTACATGCACGGACTAGCGGTGGATACCGCGTCCACCGCAGGCACATTTTTGCTCCACCGGGACCCCCCAGGTTAGTTACTCGCTATCCAGTATATCCTTCATGGAATACCGCTCAGTACCGCACTCTGCTCATGTTCCACCTGCTTTTCTCCAGGTAACCGCTGCCATATTTGATCACCTATATCGAACAGAATTTAAACCTGGTAGGTTTATCTCTCACTTATCACTGATCCTTTTACTTAGCCACATTGTCTCACTATGCCTATTATATCATTATACAGATATTCCGGGCATAGCCCCTCTTTTTGCTGGGTCCACCTACTCACAGTAGTCCATGGTATGTTTTATTACCTATTACTCTCGCATCACATCCGTCCTCAATTTTTGATCTAGTTATGCTCCTGAATTACAGCATACTCATGAACTGTTATTTTCGTTTGACCAAGATTTATTACTATTGTTGTACATACTTTGTTTCCCTTTTGTAAAATCCTTTTATTTTACTTTATTTTACTTTTTCTATAACCACACAGTGACTGATGAAGGTCCAAGTTCAGGACCGAAACGTTTCTGTTATTACTGTGGACACGATTAAAAATCATCACTCTACTGAAGTTGAGTTCTGAGTTCATTTGCTATATTTATATGGTGTGGGAACCTACTCAGATACTCCTATACGGCTGTGCACATGATTATTCACTTTGCATTTATAGCCACTGTGACGCCACACAAAGCAAGTCAATCACTGCAATGCCATTCTCTAAGATGGTGGTAGCCGCTGCCCATGTCATCTTGTTGCCCACAGTGTGCGTCCTTGCCTGAGAAAAGGCACCTACAAGCATTATGGGAAAACCGATTTTTGTGCTCGGGTCGACGACCTCACGGCCGACTTCACTCACGGCCGACTTTGGCGAAAGTCGGTGACTTTTGAATCTGACTGACCTGTTTCGCTCAACTCTAGCGATCACCTTCTCTCTTCCGTCCTGCATCTGCGAAAACACAGCCCCAAGTCCATGCAAACTCCTGTCTGTGTGGAGAATGAACGATTGAGAGAAGTCCGCATAAGCCAACACAGGTGACTCTGCCAATGCCTTCTTCAGGTCTTGAAATGCCTCTTCAGCAGAAAGGACATGACCCAGGTACTCTCTTTGAGTACGGAACAGATGACACTTTTGAGGCTTTACATTTAGTCCGAGTCTTTGAAGGCGACTCAAACATCTGTTCTAGTTTTTGTATATAGTTTTCAAACGAAGCGGCATAGACTATGTAGTCTAAATAGATGAGTGTGGCTTCAACGTTTAAATCACCTAAACACTTCTCCATCAACAGTTGAAATGTTCAAGGGGCGTTCGCCAACCAGAACGGCATCCTGTTGAATTCATACAGTTCCATGGGTAGTATAAGGGCTGTCCTGCTGTGACATGGGTACTTGCCGGTAGCCGCTGGCTAGATACAACGATGAAAATAATTTGGCCTTTACTAATGCAGATAAGGATTCTTCAATCCTGGGTAACGAATAGGAATCTCGCATGGTACAGGTGTTAAGCTTACGAAAGTCCACATAGAATCGTAGAGTGCCATCCTTCTTTTGCACCAGAACTAAGGGGGCGGCCCATGAACTTTGACTCTCCCTTATGACGCCCTTCTGCAGCATCTGCAGCAGCATACCTTTCATCTCTTGATATACTTGTGGCGGAATTTGTCCTTATCGCTCCCTTATGGGTGCAGCATTCACAGTTGATATCTCGTGTGTGATTGCCGTAGTATAGCCAATATCATCCTCATGGTGTGGGAACACGTCTTGATATCGGCCCAATAAAGCTTCCACTTGCTAGATCTCTGGCGAAGAATGGTCATTCAGCTCAGCCCGCATTTGCTCCAATATACGCCTCCCTTCTCGGATATGCTGAGGTTCTGATGTCAAGGACATATCCACCGCCACAACCCATGGGTCTCCCTGTTTCACCATCCATTCCAATTCACTTCTGGGAGTAAGCGTGCTGTTACCTTCTCCTAAATTGACACAGGGTACTGGAACCATTGATTCACATACAATAGCCAGCGTTAGCACCACAAGAAGTCCTAGGGACTGTTGGTGGCTAGATCTATCTGGATCTCAACCCCTTCCAGAGGGGTACAAGCCCGCACAGGCAGGGTAAGTACGGTCTGTCCTTGTGGTAGAACGAGTTTAGCAGAGGTCAGGACAATCACTTTTCCCAACATTCCTCCTTCACTGGAAGATGCCTGAGCCACACGAATTAACTGTTGAAACAGTCTTCTTTGGGAGTGTGCGGGCTCCACTGCTTCAGAGTTATGTCGGGGGGCTCATTGAGAAAGAGACTCCCAAACTATTTCAGCACGTTCATTCCCAGGGTGATGGCATGTCCATTACATGCTTCTCCAAGGGTCAGCACTACTCCCTTATGACCTAAATCTTTGCCACAGATAGTTATTTGCATCCAGACCACTCCTGCGGCCGGGATGGGCAAGTGATTGGCAGATTTAAATTTTATCACTGGATTCCATTCAGGCCACATTGCTTAAGTGAAGTGTCGACGGAAGTAAGATTTAGGCTTCATAGTCACCTGTAAGCCAATATCCACCAGACAACGTACTGCTCAACTATCCAGTTCAGCCCAAACAAGAGGGCACTTAGAGACTAAATTTGTGGGACTTACTGTTACTCCTTTGTGACTGTTTATGCTCCGATTGGCTTCCTCCTGGCTCGGAGCCTTCTAGTTTAATGAACGTCGTTGAAGGGGCCTAAGTTTAAGTGGGTTTATTATAGGGAATACTCCTCACATGGAGAAAAAGGATTTTGTGGGAGTAGAACTGGGTATTGCAATAGGGTAGAAACAAATGTCTATGAAGCAGGAAAAACTTATCAGTCTGTTGGTTTCCGGGCAGTTAGTGCTTGAATTCCCACGTTGGTGCTGCAGGTGATGCATGAAGCCTCTGGCCTGGTCCTGGAGAAAGTTGAGGCACTGTCTCTTGATGAAAGCAGCGCATCCTGGCTCTCTTAAGTGAGGTCGCTGCATTAGCAGGGCGCCAGTAGTGTTGTGAAGTAGTCTGTGGTACCGACGGAGTATGGATCAGTTCAGTGGCGGAGGCAGGAGCGGAGATAACCGGCACTGTGCTGTTTGCCTGGTCAGAATTAGGCTGCGCCCGCGGCAGTCAGTGGAAAGGTGCAGGAGGAGTATTCAGTCACAAGGGTGAGTGGACACACACAGTTACGTATCTCATGGTCAGTGGGTGTACTGGGTGATGAGCTGCAGCGCGTGCCTGTGCTGCTGCGTCGACCCACGGAGAGAGAGTCAACCTTCTCCTCCTGTGTACTCTGTCTTCCTGCCAAGTCCCCTGTTTTCTCGTGCACTGTCCCATTTATCTTTGCCTCGCCCCCTTCAGCCTAGTGCAAAAGTCTGTCCAGGTCAGAAAGCTTTCCCCCAGGCAACAGTGGTGACTGCCCCAAAAGTTCCGGGACAGGCACGAGAGAGGCATCGCCGGCCTGGTCCATCTTCGTACACTCTTACTCATTTATTGATTTAAGCCATTTTATTTTTCAATAAAATTGTCTATAATTTATAGAAACACATTGTGCTTGGAGGACTTTCTTTCTCGCATAGGTTCTCCATTGAATCATCGGCCTCATTGTTATCTTATAGGCCTTTTTGTGCACTTCAACTTATTAATTGGTTTGTATTAAATAAAATACCTCTGATGATTTTACACCAATGGGAATTTTTAGACCTTGGGGTAATTACAATAATACAATGTTTTGCGGCCTTTTAAAGAAATCCCATCATATTTTTCATACCTCCCCTGGCTCCATCCGAGAGCTAATACTGTAGGCATAAATAGGATCACGGTAGGGAAATGTCACTCTTTGTCTTGAATTAGCCAGATCTGTACGTGGAGATGACTGTGATGAGAACACTGCGGTCTTATCCTCTACTGCGCTCTGGTCCATAACTCATTGTAAGTACAATGCATAAGATCTGTTCACTATTCCTGGCACAACCAAGGTTTACAAATCTGACTTGTGTTACTTTATATGGTAGTATGATAGTCTCTAGCGGTGGACACCGCGTCGGCAGCACATCTTACCAGCTGCTAACCCCATTTGACTGAAATACCCTGCGTCACCCCAGTGGTTGTAACCTTTGACTGTTCCATTGGGCACTGTTTGTCTCAATAGAAAAGCTACATAGCTGCGTTATTGAAATATTCCACTCTACTTCAGCGGTCATTTTCTCTAATTGCTTCACTTGGCTCTATGATTGATACAGCTCCCTAAAACGCAACTGACGAAGGTCCGGTTGTGGACCGAAACGTTTTGCTGATTGCTGTTGCTTTATTTCCTTGGATGCAATAAAAATACATATAAAAATCTAAGTTGAGTGCCAAATTTCTACTATTACTATACAGGATACTGTCTAGGATTTACATAGTTTCTTCAGCCTACTTTATATGTTACTGGGTTCTAGATCCCCATGTTCCCTATTTGCTTAGAGGAACTTCCTTACTTGTTTACTAAAGAAAAAATATAAGATAAATGTGGTGTGAATTCAGTGCTTGGGCAAATAGTAGGGCTTGGAAAGGAAGAAGTGCTCTTTTGTATATGAAGTATAAGTTTAGCTGCACTAGATTGTGCTAAATAGTAGAAACCCCCACAAGTGACCTCATTTTATAACTTTATGTGTGGGTATGTTGACCACTTTGTACCCATAGACGTTTTACAGATCTTTAACTTGAATGTGAAAATTAAAAAATACATTTTTTTTTCCAGTGAAATGTTGCTTTAGACTGAAATTTGCATTTTTCACAAGGGGTAACAAGGAAAAATGGACAACATAATTTGCTAAACAAATTTATCTTGAATGTAATGAATCCTAATATTTGGGCACATGCAAAAGCATGGGAAGGAAAGTGCACAATTACATTTTTTAGCACAAATCTGGCTGGAATTGATTACAGACGCCATGTTGTCATTTGCAGAGCTCTTCAGGTTCTAGAATATCAGTAACCTCCACAAGTGACTCTTGGAATATAGACCCATCATTGAATTGTTCTAGGTGTGTGAAGAACATTTTCAATCCACAGGTTCCTCATAAAATTTTACAACATTTGAATGGGGAAAAAAATATTGTATTTTTCCGGTAAAATATTCTTTAGCACCAACTTTGTAATTCTCACAAAATGTAGTTGTCATGATCCAGCCCAGGTTTTGAGTCCTGTTTTCCCCTTTTCCCAGTCTGTTCATCTCAAGGGTTAACCTTTCTTAGCCTCTGTCTGGGTTCATGTTGGGTATTTATCCTCGCTGCTTGCTGCAAGCGATGTCAGTGATAGTTTTGCTTAGTGCTGTTATAGCTGACTCTGATCGCTCTGATTTGTCCTGGTGCTTTTGCTCTCTCAATATGTGCCTCTGTTTTCCCCTTGTCCCTTCCTGACTCTGTGTTCCCCTTTAGTGTGACTACTGCCTAGTTCTGACTTAGCTTGGATTCTGACCTGCTTCTGTCTCTTGTATTTTGGCTTTTCAGCTCCTGACCATTACTGACCCTTTGGCTTTCCCTGACTTTGAATTTGCTAATTCCTTTGGTACTGCGCTACAGTGTAGAATTTGACCCGGCTTGCCTGACTATTCTGCTATTCTGCTATTCTGCTGCCACCTGTGGTAGCCTTGCTGCTGCACTGCAGGCCACCTCTGTGTAGTTGCAGTCCTGCTTCCACTCTGCTGCCATCTCGTGTAGCAGGCACCTACCTGCATAGCATCAGCATGATATGACCAAAACAGCAAGTTTTTTTCTCTGCTCTGCTTTCTATGGATCCGCTCCATACCTTGACTGATCAAATGGATAGTATGAGACAAATGATGGAGGATCTGTCTTTGGAACACAGGGCCTTGGCCTTATCGCATAATCTTTGCAGGGATCTTTGTCACAGTCTGCCTGTAAGCACTCTGTTACTGTTGATGTCTCTTTGCACTCTCCTGAACCTAAGATCAGGGTCCAAGATACCTTCACCAGGGAAAATGATAAGTTCTGTATGCTCAATGAGGGTTGCAAGTTGTTGTTTTCTCTTTGACCCCAATCTTCTGGAGATGAGAGTCAGTGGGTGGGGATAATCATTTCCTTACTTTGGGAGGGACCTCAATCGTGGGCTTTCTCTTTACCTGCTTCTGTCCCTGAACGTGTGTCTGTGGACAGGTTCTTTGAGGCCTTAGGACTTATTTTTGACAAGACTGATTGGGTCAGAGTGGCAGAGGACACAATCATGAGTCTCTTTCAGGGAATGCTCTCGGCTTAATGGTATTGCTCAAAGTTCCGTCGATGGTCCACTGAGGTGTCCTCGGATGACTCTGCACTGAGATGTCAGTTCAGGAGAGGACTGTTGGATCACTTGAAGGACGCTCTGGCTCTTCATCCAACACCCAGGTCATTGGAGGAGGCTATGACTCAGGCTATCCATATGGATGGGAGGCTAAGGGAGAGAGGTGTTACAGAGCAAGAGGTTCCGTTACTCCCCGCTACTCCTGTTGTTTTGCCAGAAGCTGCACATCCGGGAATGAACATTGTGAACTCTCCAACATCACATGACCGCAGGTCTTTCACAAGCTGTATATCCGGGAATGAACATTGCGTGCACTGCAACATCACATGAACGCAGGTCCTTCACAAGCTGCACATCCGGGAATGAACATTGTGCACACTCCAACATCACATGATTGCAGGTCGTTCACAAGCTGTATATTCGGGAATGAACATTGTGCACACTCCAAAAAAACATGACCCCAGGTCCTTCACAAGCTGCACATCCGGAAATGAACATTGTGCACACTCCAACATCACATTACCGCAGGTCCTTCACAAGCTGTATATCCGGGAATGAACATTGCGCACACTCCAAGATCACATGACCGCAGGTCCTTCACAAGCTGCACATCCGGGAATGAACATTGGGCACACTCCAACATCACATGATCGCAGGTCGTTCACAAGCTGTATATCTGGGAATGAACATTGTGAACACTCCAACATCACAAGACCACATGTCTTTCACAAGCTGTACATTCGGGAATGAACATTGTGCACACTCCAAAAAAACATGACCCCAGGTCCTTCACAAGCTGCACATCCAGAAATGAACATTGTGCACACTCCAACATCACATTACCGCAGGTCCTTCACAAGCTGTATATCCGGGAATGAACATTGCGCACACTCCAACATCACATGACCGCAGGTCCTTCACAAGCTGCACATCCGAGAATGAACATTGTGCACACTCCAACATCACATGATCCCAGGTCCTTCACAATCTGTATATTCGGGAATGAACATTGTGCACACTCCAACATCACTTGATCACAGGTCCTTCACAAGCTGCACATCCGAGAATGAACATTGTGCACATTCCAACATCACATGACCGCAGGTCCTTCACAAGCTGTATATCTGGGAATGAACATTGTGAACACTCCAACATCACAAAACCACATGTCCTTCACAAGCTGTACATTCGGGAATGAACATTGTGCACACTCAAACATCACATGATCGCAGGTCCTTCACAAGCTGCACATCCGGGAAAGAACATTGTGCACACTCCAACATCACATGATCGCAGGTCCTTCACAAGCTGTATATCCGGGATGACCATTGTGCACACTCCAATATCACATGACCGCAGGTCCTTCACAAGCTGTATACCCAGGAATGAATATTATGCACACTCCAACATCACTTGATCACAGGTCCTTCACAAGCTGCACATCCGAGAATGAACATTGTGCACACTCCAACATCACATGACCGCAGGTCCTTCACAAGCTGTATATCCAGGAATGAACATTGTGCACATTCCAGCATCACATGATCGCAGTTCCTTCACAAGCTGTATATCCGGGAATGAACATTGCGTACACTCCAACATCACATGACCGCAGGTCCTTCACAAGCTGTATATATGGGAATGAACATTGTGAACACTCCAACATCACAAGACCACATGTCCTTCACAAGCTGTACATTCGGGAATGAACATTGTGCACACTCCAACATCAAGTGACTGCAGGTCCTTCACAAGCTGTATATCTGGGAATGAACATTGTACACACTCCAACATCACATGATTGCAGGTCCTTTACAAGCTGTATATCCAGGAAGAACATTGTGCACACTCCAACATCACATGACCGCAGGTCCTTCACAAGCTGTATACCCGGGATGAATATTGTGCACACTCCAAAATCACATGACCACAGGTCCTTCACGAGCTGTATATCCGGGATGAACATTGTGCACACTGCAACATCACATGATCGCAGGTCCTTCACAATCTGTATATCCAGGAATGAACATTGTGCACACTCCAACATCACATGACCGCAGGTCCTTCACAAACTGTATACCCGGGATGAACATTGTGCACACTCCAACATCACATGACTGCAGGTCCTTCACAAGCTGTATATCTGGGAATGAATATTGTACACACTCCAACATCATATGATCGCAGGTCCTTCACAAGCTGTATATCCGATATGAACATTGTGCACACTCCAACATCACATGACCGCAGGTCCTTCACAAGCTGTATATCTGGGAATGAACATTGTGTACACTCCAACATCACATGACCACTGTTAGGGTCTGTGGAACGCACCAAATATAAGAAGTAGAGAGGTGCGTTCGCAGCCCGGGTCCACCGTGCAGGCGGAGCCTGCTGCTAGTAAGATGGCGCAAGAAGCGAACTCTGTTATCCCGCAGAGTCGCCAAAATAAAAGCTGTAACGCGCTGTGGCAATATGTGCGAACTTTGTTATTTCACAGAGCTGCTAGAAGGAGTGCCGCAGAGCTATATGGCCATGTGTGCGAACTCAGTTAACACCACTGAGTCGCAAAGTAAACATGCTAGGGCGTTGTCTAGCGTTGAAAGCGAACCCTGTTGCATCACAGAGCCGCTGAGACAAACTTCTGTGTCCTGTCAGGCACCCAGGTACACAGTTGACTGCTAAGCGAACATGGAAAGTGATCATGCGCTAATGTCCTCACTCACAATCTATGGCGTCTGAACGCCAGGCCCTGAATACGACAATCAAACTCCTCACTGGTTATGCCGGTAATCTAAGGCATCTAAGACACTGACCCTGACCAGCTAGCATACCAAGCTCCTCACCGATTAGGTCGGTATTATAATGGCGTATTTCAGCCGCCCTAACCACACACACGCATGACCACACTGGCGCAAAGCGTATAATGGTTGATACTAGCGCACAGCTGTGCGGTAAGGACAGCCTTTTATAGCAGCCACGAGAAAAAGACCTTCCAGGAAGGACCAATGGGAGTGGCAGCTGTATCTGAGTATGTGACCCCTGATCTCCAATGGGAGATCTTGCCCTGGGCATGCTCAGATGAAGCAACATAGGACTTAGTCCCAAATCTGCAGCAGAAAGTCTCTGCACAATACTGGGCCGGGCAAGACGCTGGGACCGACGTCTCTGCTGAGCAGGAACCACTGCGGCCGGAGACGGATGGAGGAGGACCGCAGCGGGAACAGCTCGAGATTCCCCTTATGCAGGGCGGGAACTCGAACCCTAACAACCGCAGGTCCTTCACAAGCTGTATATGCAGGAATGAACATTGTGCACACTCCACCATCACATGACAGCAGGTCTTTTTAAATGTTCAGGAATGATTAACATTGGAAGTTTGAGCAACAAACTCCCATAAATCACAGGGATTTTTTTATCAAATGCTGCAGAATTAATAAACCACAATTAAACAGGCTAAAAAATCCCATATAAATCACAACTACCAGACATAATTCAAATATTTTTATCTAGCAAATATATCGCATGGAGACAGATTCTACACATAACAGCATCACAAAGAAGCTTGGTCCCATATAGAATCCACCCCCAACAATTCATCCAAAGAAAATCTCTCATCTGTACCCTACACACATATACAGTAGGTTAACAAATTATTAGCATATTCATATCAAATATAGAAGAATAAATCCACATAATTGAAATTTTATGAAATAAATCATAATTATGCATTTATAATTGACCCATCCAAGTTCCCATACAAAATACATATACCGGAGCCAATACACCCACAAAATAACATAATATACAGAATATTAATCCGTGATCTACACAAAATTATATACAAAAAACTGCCGCATCCAACTCAGGTATTCCCAGCTAGTCTCCCATGCCGGTACTTGTCCAGCCTCAAGCTGCTCAGCATCTGCGATCTGATGAGGGCAGGACATTCAGCTTAGGATGGTTGTTGACTCCCATAAATACAAAACAAATATGAAAGAGCCAGAGCAGAGTGGGGAATCCATAAGTATTGAACCATGGATAACCCAGTACGCTCTCGCTCGTACATTGTATCTGACCCCTTACATATCATGTTAATATATGAACCCATTTAATCAACGTTTCAAGAATATCCAACCACCTTAATAATATCTATACCCCTATCAATGATAGAGTTACCTACAAAAACTCAGGGGATGAAGACCAAATACAATTCACCCCAATACAACTGCTAGAAACACCATGAGGTATACATGCAAAAAAATTATATACAAAAAAATTATATTCAAAAAAACAAAAAAGAAAAAAATGAAAATTATAATGAATTCCCCAACTAGCAGTTGATCAGTTACATGAAAAAAGCCATAGGATGTTATATCACTATCAACATATAGAAACATATTCAAAAGTCCTTATGACAAAGCCATACCCCGAAGGTTATCCCTCACATAAGTATTGGACGGAAAGAAGGTTCTCAAGTCCTGATATCCATTATCATCATTCATAAACCCAATCATCCGATGGTGAATCTGAGATAAATAAGAAAGGTTAAAAACAATACACAGAAAAAGGAATGATCACCCCAAATATCAGCAAAAGGTCATAATTAAAGTAGGCATCCTTGCTGGTTATACTCTTTATTCATACCCTTAGGTCTTAGAGTATGTGACTCAAAAATCCATTTTCATTCTTTCTTTTTCAATGCCACAATCTGATCCCCATCTCGTCTCATCATGAATGAATGATGATAATGGATATCCGGACTTGGGAACCTTCTTTCTTTAATTCGCAAGTTACCCATCATCACCCAGTATCACTATGGGTATAAACAACTATGGATTGTATCCACACAACGTTTAAGAAATTAAGACAATCCAAATTTTATAGCTTTGATGGTCCTCAGGAATTTGGGATCTAGGACCATATGTCCTGTCTCTCAGCGGGACTTATCTACTTAATGAGATGTCCTTGCAACAAAACATGTATAGGCCGCACTAAACGTAGACTTATGGATCGAACCAAGGAACATTTCAATGATATAGAGAAAGGTTTCATTGGGCACCCCCTCTCTAGGCATATTATGGATTGCCATCATAAATCAGTGAAGGGGGTTCACTTTTCTGGTATCCAAATTGTACCAAAAATGCAGGAGGCGGCGATTACCTAAAACAAATGTGGCGCATTGAATCCAAGTGGATTTTCAGGCTTGACAGCCTAGCACCCAGAGCCTAAATCATGAACCAGGACTATATGCCTTCTCATGACGTTATTTTTATGGTTGGCACCATTATGGTCTCTCAGTAGCTATTTATTCTATTTTATAGTTTTTCTTCATGTTCTGCTTCCTTATTTCATTTTTTATCTCTTTCCATTTTATCTCATTATTGGCTCTCACTGAGCCCTCTATGCCCTATTTTAAGACATTTACAAATATACGTGCACATGTGTATTCTTAACGCGTTTCCTATTTTATATATATTTTTGTAATAAAGTATTTATAATTTTTAATGGATCACATGGTGCTTTTATCTAATTTTTTCACTAGTAAAGCAGCAGACATTTAGCTGATTAATGAACTTATTATTTTATGTTCCCTTTGTTCCTACACACAGTCATTGGCTGGCAGTAGTGGAGGGTTTGGGTTTTCTTACATAAAGGGCAGGGTGCAGCTAGGGTCTTCAGCCCTGAAGAAGAAGGTCCGAGCACCTCTGAAATGTTGGCGTTTGGCCCCTCTCAGCCCTCACTCCCCAGCTCTCAGCTCTCGGTGACGTCACCCAGACCTCACCCCCTCCAAACATCGTCACTGCTTGGTGGTGACTCTCGGCCGAATCACGCCGCCTGCTTTGACTTGTGGTGAGTGTGGAGGTGTTTTCCATAGGGCAGGACGCTCCCTGGATCTCACCTTCCCTCCACCTCACTAACCCCTGCAGCAGAACTCACGGAGGAATGTTCTCAGCCTCGGCAGTGTGACTCACGGAGTAGTGCACCCACGTGTACATCTGCACTCCCTGCTTACCTGCCGCTTTGCTTTTTTGCACGCAGCACCTACATCCCAACCTATCATAAGTAAGATTGTTTTTCCGTACAGTATTATCTGTCATTTTTACATATATGCTGGCTGGCTTTACAGGGTTATTGGAGCACTGTCATATAATTATAATTGTAATCCTATGCATTCATTTATCGAGCACAGACCGTTCTTTCAGCATATTACACAATATCATCTTTTCTTCAGCTCTGTGCTGTGCATCTGCTTTTTCCTGTTCACCTGTTCCGCAGGTGACAGCGGGCATTTAACTAGAGCTTCCAGTCACGTGGCCGGAAATGAGCGCATTGCTGACCCCATCGCAAGGTCGGGGTCAGCGACGCGTTGCCATACCATCCTGAGGTCTCCTCCAGACCTCTATGGTTGTTGATTGCAGATTGCTATGAGCGCCACCCTGTGGTCGGCGCTCATAGCAATGCTATAATTCTACTACAGAGGGGTGATCTATGCACCACCTGTATGTAGCAGAGGCGATCGCGCTATGGCAGCTTCTGGCCTTCTATGGAAGCTATTGAAGCATGTCAAAAGTAAAAGAAAAAAGTGTTTAAAAATTAAAAAAAAATAAAAAAGTTTAAATCACCCTCCCTTTTGCCCCAATCAAAATAAAACAATAAAAAAAATCAAACCTACACATATTTGGTATTGCTGCTTTCAGAATTGCCCGATCTATCAACAACAAAAATGGATTAATCTGATCGCTAAACGGTGTAGTGAGAAAAATCAAAACGCCAGAATTACTTTTTTTGGTTACCGCGCCATTGCATTAAAATGCAATAACGGGCGATCAAAAGAACGTACCTGCACAAAAGTGGTGTCATTAAAAATGTCAGCTCAACACGCAAAAAATAAGCCCTCATCCAACCCGAGATCACAAAAAATGGAGACGCTACGGGTCTCAGAATATGGCGCAATTTGTTTTTATTAGCAAACTATGGAAATTTTTTCACCACTTAGATAAAAGAGAACCTAGACATGTTTGGTGTCTGTGAACTCGTAATGACCTGGAGAATCATAATGGCAGCTCAGTTTTAGCATTTAGTGAACCCAGCAAATAAGCCAAACATAAAACAAGTGTGGGATAGCACTTTTTTTGCAATTTCAACGCACTTGGCATTTTTTTCCCGTTTTCGAGTACACTACATGCTGGGCCGTATTTGCCACTAGGCACTTGAGGGCACGTGCCTAGGGCACCAGGATGCTGGGGGGCGGAAGCTGAGCAGGTTTTTGTTTTTTTTTTAGTCTGGCAGCTCCCTGCCTAAACGGAAGAAATTACATCTAAATGGATGGTACAGGACCTGCGATGATGTCACGATCATGTGACTCAAGGGTAGAAGCCACAGAGTTGCCTGGAAGCTGCAGGAGAAGCTGACATGGGAAACTTGTGAGCGGTAACGACGGGAACAGGGTACATGGGGAGTGCAGGGTGTATGTGATAGTGGGATGTGGGCTATGGGGGTGCACACTGACAGAGGGATGTGTGACGTTACAGGCTGTGGAAATAGAGGGGTCCAGACTGTGATAAGAGAAGCGCAGGGTGTGTGATAGAGGGGTGCAAGAGAGTGCAAGGTGCATGAGACAGAGGGGTGCAAGAGGATGCAGGGTGCATGAGACAGAGTTGTGCAGGAGAGTGTAGGGTGCATGAGACAGGGGTGCAAGAGACTGCAGAGTGCATGAGACAGAGGGGTGCAAGCGAGTGCAGGGTGCATGAGACAGAGGGGTGCAAGAGGGTGCAGGGTGCATGAGACAGAGTTGTACAAGAGAGTGTAGGGTGCATGAGACAGGGGTGCAAGAGAGTGCAGGGTGCATGAGACAGAGGGGTGCAAGAGAGTGCAGGGTGCACGAGACAGAGGGGTGCAAGAGAGTGCAAGGTGCATGAGACAGAGGGGTGCAAGAGAGTGCAGGGTGCATGAGACAGAGGGGTGCAAGAGGGTGCAGGGTGCATGAGACAGAGTTGTGCAAGAGAGTATATGGTGCATGAGACAGGGGTGCAAGAGAGTGCAGGGTGCATGAGACAGAGGGGTTCAAGAGAGTGCAGGGTGCATGAGACAGAGGGGAGCAGGAGGGAGCAGGGTGCATGAGACAGAGTTGTGCAAGAGAGTTTAGGGTGCATGAGACAGGGGTGCAAGAGAGTGCATGAGACAGAGGGTACATGAGACAGAGGGGTCAAGAGAGTGCAAGGTGCGTGAGACAGAGGGGTGCAAGAGAGTGCAGGGTGCGTGAGACAGGGGTGCAATAGGGTGCAGGGTGCATGAGATAGAGGGTGCAAGAGAGCGCAGGGTGCATGAGACAGGTGTGAAAGAGAGTGCAGGGTGCATGAGACAGGGTGCAAGAGAGTGCAGGGTGCATGAGACAGAGGGGTGCAAGAGAGTGCAGGGTGCATGAGACAGAGGGTGCAAGAGAGTGCAGGTGCATGAGACAGAGGGTGCAAGAGAGTGCAGGGTGCATGAGACAGAGGGGTGCAAGAGGGTGCAGGTGCGTGAGACAGAGGTGCAAGAGAGTGCAGGTGCATGAGACAGAGGGTGCAAGAGAGTGCAGAGTGCATGAGACAGAGGGTGTGAATAGAGTATGTGCAGGGTGCATGAGACAGAGGGTGCAAGAGAGTGCAGGGTGCATGAGACAGGGGTGCAAGAGGTGCAGGGTGCATGAGACAAGGGGTGCAAGAGAGGTGCAGGTGCATGAGACAGAGTTGTGCAAAGAGAGTGAGGTGCATGAGACAGAGGGTGCAAGAAGGTGCAGGTGTATGAGAAGAGGGGTGCAAGAGAGTGCAGGGTGCATGAGACAGGGTGCAAGAGGGTTGCAGGGTGCATGAGATAGAGGGTGCAAGAGAGTGCAGGTGATTGAGAAGAGGGGTGCAGAGAGTGCAGGGTGCATGAGACAGAGGGGTGCAAGAGGGTGCAGGGTGTGAGATAGAGGGGTGCAAGAGAGGTGCAGGTGCAGATAGAGGGGTGCAAGGGTGTGGTGAGAGGGGTGCAAGAGGTGCAGGGTGTGAATGAGGGGGTGCAAGGGTGCAGGGTGCATGAGATTAGAGGGTGCAAGGAGTGCAGGGTGTTTGAGAAGAGGGGTGAGCAAGAGAGTGCAGGGTGCATGAGACGAGGGGTAGCAAGAGGTGCAGGGTCATGAGACAGGGTGCAAGAGAGTGAGGGTGCATGAACAGGGGTGCAAGAGGTGCAGGGTGCATGAGAAGGGGTGCAGAGAGTGCAGGGTGTGAGACAAGGGGTGCAAGAGAGTGCAGGATGAGAAGAGGGTGCAGAGGGTTGAGAGAAGGTGCAGTGTGAGAGACAGGGTGCAGAGTGCAGAGTGCTGAGACAGGGGTGCAAAGAGTGAGGGTGATGAGCAGAGAGGAGTAGATGAGAGGGGTGCAAGAGAGTGCAGGGTGCATGAGACAGGGTGCAAGAGAGTCAGGGTGCATGAGACAGGGTGCAAGAGTTGGTGATGACAGGGGCAAGAGGTGCAGGTGCATGAGAGAGGTGCAGAGAGTGCAGGTGCTGAGACAGGGGGAAGAGGTGAGGGTGAGAGGCGAGTGTGAGAGGTGCAGGGTGTGAGAAGGGGTGCAAGAGGGTGCAGGTGCATGAGAAGAGGGGTGCAAGAGTGCAGGGTGCTGAGACAGGGGGGCAAGAGGTGCAGGTGATGAAAGGGAGCAGAGGTGCAGGGTGCATGAGACAGAGGGTGAGAAGGCAGGTGAGAGAGATGAGCAGAGGGTGAGAGATGCAGGTGATGAAAAGGGGGCAAGGGTGAGGGTTGGAGATAGGGGGCAAGGATGAATGGGGTAGTATGAGAAGGGGGCAAGAGTCAGGTCATGAGAGGGTGCAGAGAGGGTGATGAAGAGGGATAGGGTGCATGGAAGAGGGTGAAGGGCAGGGTGCTGAGAGGGGGCAAGTGCGGAGATAGAGGGGCAAGAGGGTGCAGGGTAGAGAAGAGGGGTGCAAGAGAGGGTGAGAGGTGCAGAGTGAGGGGGACGGGTGCAAGGTGGGGGGAGAGGGGTGCAGAGGTGTGGAAGAGGGTGAGGGTGCGGTGCATGAGAAGGGTGCAAGGTGCAGGGTGCTGCAGGTGTGCAGGAGAGGGAGGGGTGCGAGAAGGGCAAGAGAGGGTCGAGAGAGGTGCATGGAGAGGGTGAGAGGGAAGGGGAGAGAAGAGGGGTGAAGGAGGGTGGGTGCGGGAAAGAGGTGCAGAGTGGGGGTGTGGAGGGATGAGAAGGTTGCAGGAGGGTGCAAGGTGCAGGGTGCAGGGAGAAGGGGTGCAGGGTGCTGAGAGGAGGGCAAGAGGTCGGGCGAGAAGGGTGCAAGGGAGTGCTAGAGAGGGTGCAAGTGCGGGTGCAGAGAGGGGAGGTGGTAGAGGGGTGCAGAGAGGGTGCATGAGACAGAGGGGTGCAGAGAGTGCAGGGTGCATGAGACAGGGGTGCAAGAGAGTGCAGGGTGCATGAGACAGAGGGATGCAAGAGAGTGCAGGGTGCATGAGACAGAGGGGTGCAAGAGAGTGCAGGGTGCATGAGACAGTGGGGTGCAAGAGAGTGCAGGGTGCATCAGATAGTGGGGTGCAACGGGGTGTGTGAGATAGAGGGGTGCAGGGTGTTTGAGACAGGGGTGCAACAGAGTGCAGGGTGCATGAGACAGGGGTGCAAGAGAGTGCAAGGTGCATGAGACAGAGGGGTGCAAGAGAGTGCAAGGTGCAAGAGAGAGGAGTGCAAGAGAGTGCAGAGAGCATGAGACAGGGGTGTAAGAGAGTGCAGGATGCATGAGACAGAGGGGTGCAAGACGGTGCAGGGTGCATGAGATAGAGGGGAGCAAGAGAGTAATGGGTGCATGAGACGGGTGCTAGAGAGTGCAGGGTGCATGAGACGGGATGCAAGAGAGTGCAGGGTGCATGAGACAGAGGGATGCAAGAGAGTGCAGGGTGCATGAGACAGAGGGGTGCAAGAGTGCAGGGTGCATGAGACAGACGAGTGCAAGAGAGTGCAGGGTGCGTGAGATAGAGAGGTGCAAGAGGGTGCGTGAAATAGAGGGATGCAGGGTGTTTGAGATAGAGGGCTGCAAGAGGGGTACAGCGTGTTTGAGTTAGAGGGGTGCAGGAGAGTGCAGGTGCATGAGACAGAGGGGTACAAGAGGGTGCAGGGTGTGTGAGATAGAGGGGTGCAAGAGCGTGCGTGAGATAGAGGGGTGCAGGGTGTTTGAGATAGAGTGGTGCAAGAGGGTGCAGGGTACGTGAGATAGAGGGGTGTCCGTGTATCATCGGTGTACGGTCCGTGTATCATCAGTGTAGAGGGCTGCAAGAGGGGTACAGCGTGTTTGAGATAGAGGGGTGCAGGAGAGTGCAGGGTGCATGAGACAGAGGGGTACAAGAGGGTGCAGGGTGTGTGAGATAGAGGGGTGCAAGAGCGTGCGTGAGATAGAGGGGTGTAGGGTGTTTGAGATAGAGGGCTGCAAGAGAGTGCAGGGTGCGTGAGATAGAGGGGTGCAAGAGGGTGCATGAAATAGAGGGATGCAGGGTGTTTGAGATAGAGGGCTGCAAGAGGGGTACAGCGTGTTTGAGATAGAGGGGTGCAGGAGAGTGCAGAAGGCATGAGACAGAGGGGTACAAGAGGGTGCAGGGTGTGTGAGATAGAGGGGTGCAAGAGCGTGCGTGAGATAGAGGGGTGCAGGGTGTTTGAGATAGAGTGGTGCAAGAGGGTGCAGGGTACGTGAGATAGAGGGGTGTCCGTGTATCATCGGTGTACGGTCCGTGTATCATCAGTGTACGGTCCGTGTGCCCATTTTTAACATTAGTTATCGTAAGTGGTTTTCACAGATGGATAAATAAATGACGAAGCCTCTGTTATACTTTGCAGTGTTAATCACAGGCAGCACACGGATGGCGCACAGACGGAATACTAATACTACCCGTGTGATACGTTTTTTTCTGGACCCATAGACGTGTATTAGAACTTTTGATATGTTGTACTGTAAAAAAACGGACAAATCTCCATAAGTTTTGCACAGGCACACAGTCCGAGAAAAATCATGGATATGTGGACTGCCTCAGAGAGTATAATAGTTACCTGTAGTTGTGAAAAATACAGATAGAATTTGTACATTTAACACTGACAGCTGCATGAGACTGTTGTCTGACTTACCAATAGGGGAGTGACCATTTACAGTGCCTAGGGCAGCATGAATGCCAAATACGGCACTGACTACATGGTAAAAGCAATGGTGTCGTTCAAAAGTACAACTCGTCTTGCAAAAAATAAATCCTCACATGGCCATATTGATGGAAAAATAAAAAATGTATGGCTCTGGAAATAATGATAGCAAAAAACAAAAACGCAAAACCGAAAAAAGCTCCGGGGGTTAAAGGGTTAAAAAATTTTTTTTCATGTTTTTGAGTACACGATAGACTAAAACCAATGGTATAAAAAAAAGTTATGGCTCTGGGAAGACGGGGAGTGAAAAACAGGAACGCAAAAACGAAAAAGGGCTGTTTCTCAAAGTGGTTAAGTCTCCAAGAACACATGTTATAATTTGTGAAATTATATTAGGTTTGCAGCCATTATTTGGGACTTTAATGGCAATAAAAAGGTAAAAACGATATTCCTGTACTCTCCTTACTGCTCATGTCTCTGACCCCTTTTCTCCTCATTGTAACCTGTCTGGTCCCTGTCGCATCATCTTCTTATTTCAGCTGCATGTACTGATATCCTTGGACCTTTCACACGTAGCTGGAACGTCCGGCTCAGATGAGGTCTGGTATGGTTCTGGGAATGTATGGGCGAAGTCAGGAGAACGTCAAGATTTTATTACCTTTTTTTCTTTGTGCAGAATCCTCCCAGGCTTCATCAGAGCTGGAATTCCCCGCTCATGTGTTAGAGCCCTGAGGATTGTAGCTCTCTCTACAGGAGCAGAAAATGCCACAAGGACTGGACGGGTGACAGTGAGGAAAGAAGGGACAGAAGAGGTGAGTATGAGAATTTATTTTTTATTTTTTACATATTACTTCTATTATGTTCTGCGGTCTAGAGTACAAATCACATCTCAAAGAATGGAAATTCCTTGGAAAATCCTTGCAAAAAGGTGAAATCACATTTTTATTGATTTAATCATCTTCAGTCATCAATGTTTAAGTGTCCGATAACCTCATTTATTATTGATGAAATATGAAATTAGATAATTTATTAAGTTCTCTTACTTTATATGAAATGGGAGGAATATTTCATGATACCTGAATTACTGTATACGTGGCAACAATTCACTCATGAGTTTAGTCACAGATCACCCAAGTGTCACATGGTCACACAGCCACTTGGTAACTGACTATCAAAATTGCAAGTTGCAGATTGCTCTGATTGGCTGATTCACTTTCAACAGCCAATCAAAGCGATTGTATTATTTCACCAATGAAACTTGATGAAATATTACAATCCAGCCATAGCCGATGCTGAAATATCATCGGCCATGGCTGGAGACAGTAATCTGACCCCCCCATGACTGACGGGGGCGATCTGCCTCCGCCACCGACTGACGGTGGTGATCTGCCGCCGCCATCACCATCTGCTCCCCTTCTCCTTCTCTCCATTCCCCCCGCCTTCCGATCACCCCCCTCACCTCCCTCGGAAACTTACGACTCCTGGTGTCACTCCCGTGTCACTCCTCGCTCCTGCATGGGCGCCGCCATCTTCCAAAATGGCGGGAGCATGTGCAGTGCGCCCGCCGAATCTGCCGGCCGGCAGATTCATTCATTCATTCAGGGACATTTTGATCACTGTAATAAACCCTATCACAGTGATCAAAATAATAAAAATAGTAAATAACCCCCGCTTTATCACCCCCATAGGTAGGGACAAATAATAAAATAAAGAAAATATCTTTATTTTTATTTTTCTATTAGTTATCGTTAGGGTTAGAAATAGGGTTAGGGTTAGAATTAGGGTTAGGGTTAGAATTAGGGTTAGAATTAGGTTAGGCTTGGAATTAGGGTTGGGGTTGGAATTAGGGTTAAGATTATGGTTAGGGTGTGGGTTGGGATGAGGGTTGCAATTAGGGTTAGGGTTGGAACTATGGTTAGGGTTGGGATTAGGGGTGTGTTGGGGCTAAGATTGGGATTAGGGTTAGGCTTGTGGTTAGGGTTATGGTTATGTTTGGGTTAGGGGTGTGTTGGGGTTAGGGTTGGAGTTATAATTGGGGGGTTTCCACTGTTTAGGCACATCAGGGGGTCTCCAAATGCAACATGGCGCCATTGTTGATTCCAGCCAATTTTGCATTCAAAAAGTCAAACGGTGCTCCCTCCCTTCCAAGCCCCGACATGTGCCCAAACAGTTTACTCCAACATATTTGATATCAGCGTACTCAGGACAAATTGCACAACTACTTTGGGAGTCTAATTTCTCCTGTTACCCTTGGGAAAATAAAAATTTGGGGGCTAAAACATTATTTTTGTGGAAAAAAATGTGTTTTTTTTTCATGGCTCTTCATTATAAACTTCTGTGAAGCACTAGGGGATTCAAAGTGCTCATCACACATCTAGATAAGTTCCTTGTGGGGTTCTAGGTTCCAAAATGGTGTCACTTGTGGGGGTTTCTACTGTTTAAGCCCATCAGGGGCTCTGCAAAGATAAAATGACACCAGCAGACCATTCCATCAAAGTCTGCATTTCAAAACGTCACTACTTTCATTCCGAGCCCCGACGTTTGCCCAAACAATGGATCCCCCCACATATTGGGTACCAGCGTACTCAGGACAAACTGGACAACAACTTTTGGGGTTCAATTTCTCCTGTTACCCTTGTGAAAATAAAAAATTTTGGGCTGAAAAAATCATTTTTTGAGGAAAAAAATATTTTTAATTTTCACGGCTCTGCGTGTTAGGGTTCGAGTTCCCGCTGCTGCTCAAGAGGAGTCTCGAACCAGTCCCATTTCGGTCCCCCATCCATCTCCGGCCGCAGTGGAGCCTGCTCAGCAAAGACATCGGTCCCAGCGTCTCGCACGGTGTAATACTGTGCAGAGACTTGATTGTTATGTTTCGGTAGCTGAGGAGTGCAGGTAAAAAAGGCAATACACCAGAGCAGTTGGAATCTATGAGATTGCAGTACCCTGACTAACCACAACAACTAGAGGCAGCCGTGGAGTGTTCCTACATTGGTCCTAGACGCCTCGTCACAGCCTGAGAAACTAACTACACCTAAAGATAGATATAGGAAAGCTATCTGCCCCGGAGCAGAACCCCAAAGATAATAGAAAGCCCCCAAACATGTAATGGCGGTTAGACAAGAAGAAATACTGACACAGACAGAAAATAGTATGAGCAAAAGTTGGGGCCCAAACTAACTAAATAGAAAAGGATAGGAAGGGTACTTACTGCAATCCCAGAAAACCCTGAAAAAGCACCAACTCTACTAATTTCAAAACACCTGAGATCACACGACCTCTACCACCTAAATTAGTTCTCTGGTGTAACAAAATCAAAACAGCAGCCACTGAAAAAACTGGAAAAAGCAAAAGTACAAACATCAGTGGCTGAACTAAACTGAGAGGGCAAAAGCCCCCGGACGGGACCCTGAAGGCCCCCCCAGAAGTGCAGGACAAAATGCAAAAATCAAGCACAAAAACAAAAAGAAGAAAATGTCTTATCTGTTAGCAGGAGATGCAGACATGACACAGCAGGCTACAAGGTAAACAGGAATCAAGGATAGAGACCAGAACAATTGATCACCGGCAACCCTGATGGGAAGGTGACTCCCTTATATAAGACCAGTCAGTAACACCTGATTCCCAATCCTCACAATCTTCACAATCTTCACTGGACAGACCAGTACCGCCAGAGGGAGCCTCTGCTCAGAACTTATCTCAAGCCCATTCACAACACTTGATGCTGCCTCTCCACGTTCTGCTATTGTAGCCAGTAATGGTCAGCGGCGAGCAGATGTCTTTAGGACTAAGTCCTTTGTTGCTTCATCTGTGCATGCCCAGGGCAAGATCTCCCATTGGAGATCAGGGATCACATGCTCAGATACAGCTGCCACTCCTATTGGTCCTTCAGGAAGGTCCTGTGGCTGTTGATGTTCTGAAGCAGCTTCCCATTGGTCCTTCCTGGAAGGTCTTTTTCTCGTGACTGCAATTAAAGGCTGTCCTTACCTCACGGCCGTGTGCTAGTATCAACCGTTATATGCTTTGTGCCAGTATGGTCATGCGTGTGTGTGGTTAGGGCGGCTGAAATACGCTGTTACAATACAGACCTAATTGGTGAGGAGCTTGGTATGCTAGCTGGTCAGGGTCGGTGTCTTAGATGCCTTAGATTACCAGCATAACCGGTGAGGAGTTTGATTGCCATATTCAGGGCCTGGCGTTCAGACGCCATAGATTGCGGGTGACTCCCTCGAGGACATTAGCGCTTGATCACTTTCTATGTTCGCTTAGCAGTCAACTGTGTACCTGGGTGCCTAACAGGACTCATAAGTTTGTCTCAGCGGCTCTGTGACGCAACAGGGTTCGCTTTCAACGCTAGACAGCGCCCTAGCGTGTTTACTTTGCGAATCAGTGGTGTTAACTGAGTTTGGCACTCCTAGCGGCTCTGTGGAATAAGAGTTCGCACATATTGCCACAGCGCGTTACGGCGTTTATTTTGGTGACTCTGTGGGATAACAGAGTTCGCTTCTTGCGCCATCTTACTAGCAGCAGGCTCCGCCTGCACGGTGGACCCCGGGCTGCGAACGCACCTCTTTACATCTTATATTTGGTGCGTTCTGCAGACCCTAACACTGTGTTCTAAACTTTTGTGAAGCACTTGGGGGTTCAAAGTGCTCACCACACACCTACATAAATTCCTTGGGGGGGTCTAGATTCCAAAATGTGGTCACTTGTGGGGGGTTTCCACTGTTTAGACACATCAGGGGCTCTGCAAATGTAACATGATGCACCAGACCATTCCATCAAAGTCTGCATTTCAAAACATCACTACTGTAATGTATGTAGTACAGTTCATATAGCGTCTTGCGCTTGGGTGCGATGAAAACACAGGAGTCACAGGTTTGATATAGAAAAGTCCTGTATTACTTCATACAAGTTGGCAGAAATAGTCACACAGTTTGCAGACACAGAAACAGGAGACACAGCAGGCCAGAGTAATCCAAGCTCAGCAATCACTCTCCAATACAGATTCAGGATCTTCTTCTCTGTTACCGTAAGTCCATGCAAACGTGGGTCTTTCAAAGAGCAGGGTTAAGAGTCCACAAGTGCTTCAGAGTTCCTCAGTAGGAATAGCTGGAGTACAAGGTCCAAGGCTTACAGGAGTCAAGTCACAGGTTCACTGCAGGCTAGATTCTGAAGCACTGATTGCTCAGCTGTGGCTGCTTAAGAAGCAAAGGAGAGAATCAGGGCGGGAACATGCAAGCTGGAAACTCTATTTTGACTGAGGGCAAGATAGCTGCAGCAAGACAGAAAGTAAAATGGCTGACGAACAAACTGAGTTTCAGGAATATATACATAGAACCTTACATTACTCCCCCCTTAAGGACAACCTCCGGATGACCTCAGACCAGGCTTGTGTGGGTACCTCTGATGAAACTGACGGAGCAAGCGAGGAGCATTAACGTTATTGACCGGTTCCCATGAGTTGTCCTCCACTGGGTAGCCCTGCCATTTAATCAGATATTGTAACTGATTTCTATACAACCTGGAATCTAAAATCCTTTCCACCACAAATTCTTCCTGACCATCGACTAGCACTGGGTCAGGGCAAGGAGAGGAACGTCCAGGAAACGTATTGGGTGTCGCAGCCTTTAGTAGGGATACATGAAAGACAGGGTGGATTCTCATAGTTCTGGGCAGTTGAAGACGACAAGCAACGGCACTTATAATTTTACTGATTTTATAGGGTCCAATGTACTTATGTCCCAACTTAGACGATGGAATCCTTAACTTAAGATTTCTGGTTGACAGCCAGACCAAGTCTCCTACCTTGAAAGCTGGTGCAGGTTTACGAAATTTATCTGCTGCATTCTTGTACCTTTCTTGAGCCGATTCCAGATTTTCCTTTAGAAGATCCATATTCTTCTGTAAAGATGTGATTCTTTCAGCCACTGCTGGTAAAGGCGTTTCTATGGGAAATCGTGGTAGAATGTTAGGATGATAACCTAGATTAGAGTAAAAAGGAGACTGTTTAGTGGAGGCACTCTGAGAGTTGTTATACGAGAACTCAGCTAATGGAAGTAGATCCACCCAATCATCCTGTAGGTGGCAGATAAAGCAGCGGAGATACTGCTCCAGGGTTTGATTGGTTCGTTCGGTCTGTCCATTAGTCTGGGGATGAAAAGCAGAAGAAAGGTTTACTTTAATGTCCAATGCTGCACAGAAATTTTGCCAAAACCTAGAAGTGAATTGCACCCTCGATCCGAAATAACCTCATCCGGTACTCCATGTAAGCGAAACACATCTTTAATCATCAAATCTGATGTCTGTTTTGCAGTGGGTAAGCCGACACAAGGGATAAAATGAGCTGCCTTTGTTAGACGGTCAACCACCACTAGAATGGTTGTTCTTCCCCTGAGAGGTTGGTAACTCCACAATGAAGTCCATAGAAATGGATCCCCACGGGCGGGACGGGGTGGGAAGAGGCTGTAAAAGACCAGTTGGTGAGGAGCGAGGTGTTTTGCATCTTGCACAGACCTCACATGAAGTGACATAATTCAAAACATCCTTCCTGCAAGTGGGCCACCAAAAGAAACGAGAAAGAAATTCCTGTGTCTTTAGAATTCCTCTATGCCCAGCTATCTTGGAATCGTGAATGAGTTGCAATACTCTTAATCTGACTGTTTCAGGAATATACAGACGTTGTCCCTGAATCCACACACCATTCTTAAAGACAAGACTTACGTCCCTTGGGGGTTGTGCCAAAAAGGAATCCGCATGGTATGCTTCCTTGATGTCCTTAAGTAGGTCTTGATTATGAATTACTCCTAGGAATCTAGAGTCAGGAAGAATAGTCTTAGGAGGAGTAATTGGACATGTCTCTGCTGAGTAAATCCTAGAGAGTGCATCAGCCTTTCCATTGCGCGATTCTGGTCTATAAGAGATGATAAAATTAAATTGGTTTAAGAAAAGATTCCAGCGAGCCTGGCGAGGAGTCAGGCACTTAGCCGACCTGATAAACTCAAGGTTACGATGGTCTGTCAGGACGACTATTTGCTGTGCAGCTCCCTGAAGAAGGTGTCTCCATTCTTTGAAGGCGGCAATAATGGCCAACAACTCTCTATTGCCCACATCGTAGTTCCTCTCAGCCGAAGACAACTGCTGGGAAAAGAAGGCACAGGGATGCAAGACATTCTTCTCACCTGTTCTCTGAGAGAGTATAGCTCCAACGGCACAGTCTGAAGCATCCACCTCTATTATGAAGGCAAGCTCGGGGTTGGGATGTACTAGGATAGGTGCAGTGGTAAATTTATCTTTTAGACGGGAAAATGCTTCCTGGCTTGGGGAGTCCAGGAAAACCTAGACTCTTTCCGGGTAAGTTGAGTGATAGGTGACACTACCTCAGAGAAATTTCTAATGAAACGTCTATAGAAGTTGGCAAACCCGATGAAGCGCTGTACCTCCTTCACATTTCTAGGACTTGGCCAATCCTTGATGGCTTGGGTTTTGCTTCCATCCATACTAATTCCTTGTGTAGACAGTACATACCCCAGAAATTGAATTTCGGTCCTATGGAATTCACACTTTTCAAGTTTGATGTAAAGATGATTTTGTCTTAGACGTTCCAAGACCATTCTCACATGTCCATGATGTTCCTCTGTGGAGTTAGAAAAAAATAGAATATCATCCAATAAATTACCACGAATGTATCTAGGAGATCCCTGAAGATGTCATTCACCAAGTGTTGGAAAGTGGCTGGGGCGGTACTC